>OY987244.1:24631036-24852817 GCA_963920765.1 Ulota crispa | reverse complement strand
AATATCAAATATGCCCTTGTGTTATTTGAAATTTTAAAAGCCGCTCTAGTTTATGTAAGAATTTAAATCTTATAAACTTGACTATACTCTTATTTATCTTTGTAAACATCACAAATACCTCTAGTTTCTTTGTGATTTTTATTGAACTTTTTTTGTGAGTAATGAAATGACAACAAAAAATTCTATGTAATATATGCAATGGCTCTGACTTCAATAATCTTACATGCAAAATTCCTTTATATAGCTCAAAGAGCTTGCATTCAACTCTTGTCTAATTTTGTAATTTCCATGTTTTCCCTAGTCACTTACTGAATCTAGCAATAAGAGGCACAAGAGAACTAAGGGCATGTTTGATATTTCAAATAACACAAGGGCATATTTGATATTTCAAATTAATGGAGGGGCATTTTTTATATTCTTCCAAAAAAACAAGGGGTGTTAATGATATCCTCAAAGACAACCAAGGATATAATTGATGTTCTACAAGAACTTAAGGGTATTTTTGATATTTGTACACAAAACCATAATGCAATATTCATTAGTTTGGGAGAAATCTTTGATTTTGGGACTTCTGAAATTTTCATTTTTTAGAGTTTTGAGGTGATTTAGATTGAGATTTATTATAATTTCTTTGAGACCTTACATCAATGATGAAACATCTTGAAGGAATTATCAAAAAACTTGATTTAGATCTCCAAAATATTCTCACAAATGCAAAATTTGAGTATCCCAAAATCTATTTTGGGAAAGCGTTTATCCCAAATTAACAAATATTGTGTTCAAGGGTGTTTATATATTTCAAATCTTTGGGGGTTATATTTGATATTTCTGATGAATTGAGGGGCATTTTTGGTATTTTCCCTACATTTTCCACTTAGAAAGAAATGAGGTTGTGTATTTCTTCTCTCTCAAGTGGCCCTTCTTGTACCCAAAGTAACTCACCCCCAGCTCCAAACAATATGGGACAAACCCCCCACTCTCCCTTACAAGTGGTTTTTTGAATAAAACGGGCTTAGTATAAACCGCATGTCATAGGATGCCAAATGTAGGACGCGAGATGCAAGACGCGGGATGCAGAACACGGGATGCAGGATGCGAGATGCATGACAAGGCCGACCAGCCATGCGACGGGGTCAAACCCAAGCCCTTGCCCTGCCCTGCGGGCCATGTTGGCTCGGGCAACTTTCAAGGGCAACATTTAACATCCTGCATTCTTTTGTACTACAAGACAAGTTTGTAAACCCATTTTGCTATTGCAAAATGAGTTTACAAACTTGTTCCATTTATAGCTTTTGCACTTTTACGTTTGTTCAATTTCAACTTGGGTGGAACAGGTGCTTAACTCCTACTTTTCAGCAGAAAGCAAGCTAAAAATGGATTCATCAAACCGACACACACACGCATACACACATACACGCACACACGCACCCAATTCTTTTGTGATTAGATAAATAAAAGAATACATGAGTATTTTGATTGGTCGAAAGAAAGTTGTAGTGCAACTGCCAATCACCTTATATATAAAAGAATTCATGAACAACATGATTAACAAAGAGAACATTATAAAATTTGGAAAAAAGTGAAAAAGTAAAAGTTACAAATGAATCTTATATATATGTAAAGTTATAAATGAATCCCATATACATATATATATAGCCTCTCACACAAGGATGGGGTAAGGCGATTGGCCACGTGAGTTTCTTTTTTGCTGTTTTTTAATTTTTATTGCTCACATTTGCTTTGAGTTTTCTATTGAGGTATGAGAATTTGCTAAGGTAGAAGTTTTTTTTGACAATTGAATTTTGGTGCGGGTTGGACCATCAAGATTATTAGAACAATTTTGGTGGCATATAAGCTCATGGAGAAAAACAGCCTTCTTGGAGACCTGTTGTAAGGTAAATCCTATTTCATATCACCCATTTTTGTATCTTTCTTAGGTTAATAATCTTCACTCCATTTGAATTCAAGATGTGTCATGTTGCCTAACAATGTACACGTCTTTCTAGTAGAAGACCAACATGGGAGAGAAAGAGTTACATGCGTAATGTGGTTTTATTGAGACTTTACTTTGAATCGTGTTGCTAGCATTTGTGAGTTAACTAATTGAATTTTTTTTTCATTGGTAACATTTTGTGATAAGATTGCTATTGTATTTGTTGGTACAATAAGTACATAAACTAGTATAGAAAGAAAAGAATACAACCAAAAATACAAACCTTTTTATATATAGAAAAGAATACATCTTTTTGAGTTGCTCATTCTAATTTGTTGAGAGAGAGTGTCATGGTGCAGCTTCTAGTGACATGTTTGTCCCTTTACATGGGAGAGAGGGAAACATAAATAAAGTGAAGAGATCAAGGGGTACTTGCATAAATTGGTTTATGTTGAGGCTTTACTTTGAATCAAGTAAGTGGTGTTTGTGAGTTTCACTCATGGTTTAAATTTTTAAATTGGCCTTGTTTTGTAATAAGATTGCTAGCACAAAATTTGTTTATTGCAAGAACATTCCTATTGCCTTTGTTGGTACAATAGGTACCTAAATTTATAACTTTATAATTGTATACAAATAGCATTGTAATTACTAGAAAGTTGTGAATCCAAAAAGAGGATCAAAACCTTAAATTAGGTTGTTTCTTTGGACGTTTGGATGTTTATTAGTCACATTGAGATCTCCCGGACCATGTGTCCCCTTGTTGTGTGCTTGGTATTGTCCGACAGCTCTTGGCAAGGAGGAGTGCACGGGCTTGATTTTATGACATTTGGGTCCACGGTGGGAGTTTTGTTTAATTTCAAAGTTTTTTATGGATTAAGAAAAAGCATATATGATTAAATCAAGATGAAAATTGGGCTAATGGCACAGGGCCACACTAGCATCTTTTAAGTGTGTTTTTTCATTTGAAGTTCTCTCCCCCATTGTCTAGCATTATCTTATACAAAAATACAAAATGATCAAAGAGAACATTAGGGAGAGAAAATAAATAAATAAAACAAGACAATAAAAACATGTTTTTTGTCCCTTCATACTTTAAGGTAGGAACACCCATAAGCATCAGTGTCCCCATAACTGTCACCTCTAAAATCTTGGAAAATCTGTGGAAGTGAATCAATGCAATGACAAGGATGTACAACATGTGAACATGAAATCTTAACCCCTAAATGCTTGCAGCACCAAATTTTGGTATCTGAAATACTCTAAAGCTCAATAAACCTAACTATATCACTATTTTTAGTAATTTACATTTTGGATTTATTCTTTGTGAAATCTAATTTTAGGATCAACAATTTGATTTTGAAAATGATCAATTATAAGTTTTTTATTCAAGCTTTTGTGCAAGGGTCTTGACTTTCTCAAGTGTTGAGAGCTCTTGGAAATGAGCCTCAAATACACTAGATCTTGGAGAAACATTTACACGAAAAAATCATTTGAAAAAATTGTAGAAGAGATTTTGAAAAGCTATAAAGTGATTGGGGTTATATATGTTATTTCCTTTAACCTTGTATTTTTTTGATGGTCATTTTTTTAGATCCAACATGTGAAAAGAGGATTCAAAGGCTTCAAGATATTTTTGGAGTTTTAACACCCTCATGATCAAACATTACAATCTTTCAATCTATTGGTGATATTGTTGTGTTTTCTTTTTGTGTGTGACCTCTAACATATCTAGTTTGAATTTGTACGGTTACAATTAAAAAGAACTTGATACAACTTATCAAAATTTTACCTTTTCATTCAATTTGAAACAAATTCCTAAAAGCCCAAAAAATACCTCAAACATTTAGGAGTTAAAAGTGATAATAGGTGCAATGACAATTTTCTCTTTAAAAATTCACAACACATTCTCACAGTATCCAAATAATACATTTGAATATGCTAGCTCTTTTTTTTGGTTCCTAATAGGATCCTATAATTCATCATGTTCAAAACCCTTAGTTTGACGTTTATGAGTGCTCCTACCTTAGTGAGAAACGTACTAACCAATGTAAACCACTGCAAGAAAATGGATGAACCAAATTAACAATCATGAATGAACAGAATCTGTCACGATGAATGAAGAATCCGTAATCCTGTTTGAAAACATGCGTAACGCTTCCGAAACCCTAATCATAAAAATTGGCCCTGAAAGGAGGGGAGATGTCCGTGCGGTGGTTGACGAGAGACCGACAGTACATGGCTGCAGTGCATTGGATTCCTCGCCTTTTTCAACTCTGTTTCTGAATTTTACACGGATAACAAGGAAACCAATAATCCCGTTGATCGCAGTGGAATCAGGTGTCAGAAGGTTCTTGCCGAAGGCGTCATACACGAGGACCTCTGCTTGGGGTTTTCATACAGTCATAAGCTTAACTTAGTTTGAATATGTGTCGTTTTATGCGAAGCTCTCTCTCCTCGTCAGTTCTTTTGTGTTTCCTTCTCGAGAGAGAGCGAGAGAGAAAGAGAGATCGACCTGATCCAGTGAGAACTTCAATATAAAAATGCATCCTTGTTTCTCAGAGTTGTCTCCGAACTTTACAGTGAGTGGCATTGGCAGCGAAGCAACTAATAGTTCTGTTTTGAATCAGGTCGTAGGGTTTTGCTTTGTCCTTGTGAGAGCCGGTTTTCGTTGTTCTTATTTTTATGCTTGAATTGGACTTGCAGGTGTGCTCTTCTCATCGATGGATCAATGCCATGGCAATGACGTATGTTTCTTTCGATAACAGAATGCACGAGAGGTGGCTGTTGCTGGGAACTACATCTTCTGTTGGTGCGGTTCACAGCGGCCTTACCTTCGCTTTGAGTGGAGGTGGAGGTGAAGGTGAAGGCAGGGGGGTTGGTAGGAAGATTGTTAGAAAGATGATTTGCAGAGAAACCTCTCGGAACCCTAACTTTAAGTCTCACTAGTCTTGCCACTCTGTGAGCATTGGTGTACAATGAGGCCCAAAACAGACGACAACGCTCGTCCCAGCGCTGTACCTAATCAGCACGCTTCTGGATCATCCAAGTTAGTGAAGCGTCCTCTTGACATAGGGCGTTGTCGCAGCAAGATACCTGTGTTTAGTGATGTGAGTTCTCCAACTGAGTACACAAGCTCTTCGGTTGAGGATGACGCACACGAGACCGGGAACTGTGTTGAATCTAAATCTAAAGATACAAAACCAATACAAGCTTCCACATCAGTGGCATTGTCTCCAGTATCCGATACCAAGACAGAGAAAGTGGCTGCCTCACAAAAACAAGGGTCCCCGCTTAGAGTCTCACCTGATAAAGATGAAAGAGTCCTGGACGCGCAAACCCCTGCAGCTCAGCCGTCAATTGGCGATCCGAGAGTGGGGATAAAATCTACCCCATTGAAAGAGAGGCGTGAGCTTAAGGATGGAAAGACGATCGTGGTTGTTGACCTCGACGACTCCGACGAGGAGACGGATGCTCCCTTGACCGAGACATCGCCGTTATGCATTAAGTGTCTACTTGAACATGAGCAACAACACAAGCAGCCCGAGCCGAAGGTACAGAGCTGCTCCTTAACTTACGTTATCCGAAGCAACACTAGAAAAGGGAGAATTATGACCCTTAAGCATTTGCTTATTTTCTCTCTCCCTGTTCAACCCTTTCTGTTTTCATGTTTGGCTTAAAGAGTTATTCTCGTTAGCAACGAATATGGCTAAGTCATGATTCACTCCTATTTTCGATATCTTGGATGTAAGTTAATATGGGATAGAAGCGTTTGATGCATCTTGCTTGCGATGGTGTATTACTTTTATGAACTCTCCCTGAACAACACAGAGGCTGCTGATGCAGGCCGCTGATAATGAAGACGTTCATACACCCAAGGTGACACTAGTTGTAGATCTTTCAGGGACCGCCTTGCAGGGAAACCATGCTCATATTCCTGTCGGTGAACGAGCGATGTGCCAAACAGATGGAACTCCTCTCAAGACTCCTGTTTCATCGAAGGGCGATGTACCGGAGAACTTCAGTAGAGAGCCTAAGAAGACAGTGTCTGTGAATAATTGGAAACATGTTGATACAGAGAGGGACCTCGGAAGAGAGCATCTGAAGACAGCTCCTTCGAAGACTAACGGGAAGCAAGTAATGGACTTCAAGGCAGATGCTTTGAAGGCGTGTGGGAGACAAACTGAGATAGTGGTGGAGTTCAGTAAAGAGCAGACGAAGACAGTGTCTAACGGGAAACGAAAGGAGATGGAAGACAGTAGAGAGCGTGTTAAGAGCGTGATGGAGTCTTCATCGAAGCCACGTGTTGGATTCAGTCCAAAGTCGCTGAGAGCTTCAACCGAGAAACTGAGAGAGACTGTGTTTTCAGCAGGAGAGGAAAGTGAAGACGAGGCGAGTACTTTGTCAGAGGATTACAGGAGAGGTCTCGCTGATGGACAACATGTTGAGATGATACGGCCGGACTGGTCTGCCGACGTTCTCTGCGATTTGTGTGAGAGAGGGCCATCACTCTCTCTAGGTGCCTGGTATTCTTGGTGCTGCGGGAATCCTTCACTTATCTGCACGTGTCCCTTTGAGGATCAGCAGTAAGCTCTTCGTTTCTCTTCTTACGCTTCTCTTCTCTTCATAAATCGTTCGACTTGCATATGTCAACTTGTCTTCTGATTTGTTGCTTGCTTACGAAGGTGCTTGAATGTGTTTGTGTGCAAAAGATACTGCTTAGTATCTCTTAGTATATTTTACTGTAATTTATCTATGTACAGCTTCAACCCCGGTGTTGGATGCAAGTGTCATGCATCCAATCTTTTGAATCCTAGTAATGTTGATGTTGCAGACGAAAGAAAAGGAATCTCAAGAGTAAGGGTGGTAAAAGTTGGAAATCTACTGATCCACCTTATCCATGGAGCGGCAAGGTCCACAAGCTTTGCGGTCTCTGGTCTGCGGAGGTGCGGTATTTCTCTGTGCTCAAGGACCGAGAAGCCGAAATTAGACCTTATGGTTTTTTGGCAGTTTTGAGTAGGTCGTAGAAACACCTTTTTTTGGTCTGATTTTGTGTATTGTTTGACTAACCCGTGCAATTCATTTACTGACATAAAAATAAGCCCCATTTGCATTACGTTTTCCACAGTCGCATTGGTCGTTTTGTCACTATGAATCTTTGACCCATTGGGGGATAAAGACGAATTTGGGAGTGTTGAGAGTCGGCTTCATTTTCTTTAGTAAGAGATACCTGTAGCTATAATGAACATTCATGTGAACAGGTTTTCGAAGATGCAAACCAGCCCTGGCGAATCATGAAACTGTGGACAGCCGTTCAACGTTCAAGAAAAAGCGTAAGAGATTTCGGCATGCCAGTGCCGCAATTTTTATCGATGGTTTCGAGTCTTTACATTGCGTATACACATTCTTTCACCAAAAGCATAGGAATGCATAGTAACAGTGTGGACATGTCAGGTCTCCCGTGTTGTTGAAATCTGATATGTTGATTTTTTGTTTTATTCTGGTTGCCAGAAATGCTCGGATCCGGATTGTGGCCTTTTCGGAGCAACACTTGGTTGCCGAGTGGCAAGCTGCAAGAAGAATTTCCACTACCCTTGTGCCGACAAGCTATCGGTGTTAGTGAAAGTGCGTATGTGGGATGGCTTGATGAAGCCCATTGCCTGCAAGTACCACCGGGATGTCGATGATGTTGTGGATGATGTAAAACTTCAGAAAGATAAGAACATATTCACCAAGAAGAGGAGGAGGTTGATCAAGAAGGTTTTGCTTGCTTCGCCAGAAGCTGGCTCTTCCAAGCTAGATGTGAGGATATCCTGTGGTGTTGAGTATATCAATATCGAAAGCAGCGGTGAGGAGGACAGCCCTCGCCAGCCTCCTGCTCTGGAAGTGACTCCTCGATTGGACACGCCACCAAACATCTTTTCTTCAAGGCTTCCCTTTATGAGAAGTGACGGCATCTCTGATAGGTAAAAGTGTTGACATCCCAAAGTGCTGAAACTCTTTGTCAAACGAGGTGGTTTATCATTTTGTTCAATAAACCTCTTTCATGAGAAACCGCTTCACATATTTGATTATAGCATGAAAGCAACTGACACGGATTTTCTCGAGGGTGGTCGTATATGAGGCATGTACTCTCTTGTTTAAGGCAGGTTCATGTTTTATGACTTTTATGTTTTATGACTGTCATGGTTAAATTTGAACTTTGGGGTGTTGCAGTTTACCGAAGGCTCGTACTTCAGTACCAGAGGCCTTGGGAAAGAATCTTCTGTGCAGTGACTTCTCCGGTGGACAAGAACCCATTGTTGTTCCGTGTACAAATGATGTGGATGATGACCCTCCTCCATATCTGGAGTACATAACGAAGTCCAGGTAGTTTTCTTTGCTTATATCTGGAAATTCACTGACCTGGTGACTTTGTCTTCGAGTAATATCAGGTCGTCAAAATCATGTATATGGTTAGCATTTTCTCTTATGGCAGTATTAACACTTTTTCGTTCTATTCTGTCAGGTATAAGGGAAAGCCATTGGACAGCAGAAACCACTCACACCCACTTTTTGAAAGACAAGCTAAAGCTTGTGATGGGTGTGCTCTTCATGATCCTGACGATCCCTTTGCTCCTTTGTCCGTTCACATACCATTTGAAAAACGTGAAGATGACTTTCGTGAGGACTGGCTAAGGGAGCGAATGTATGGACGCCTACCTTATGATAAATATGCTCGGCTTGTGGTAAGGTACTAACTTTTGTTATAAAATATGGGAATAAGCATCAGGAAATATAAACAGATTGTAAATCATTTTGGTTGAAGAAGCACCATTGTATGGATTTAGGCATTACTAGGATGTATACAAGCTGCTGATTGTTCTAACGGCTTGAAAGATGTAGCAACTGGTTTTTTTCAAAGGTACTAATAATTTTAGAGTCAAGGAACTTATTGCTTTATATCTTAACTTCTCTTACGTAACAAGATTAAAAACAATGCTTTAAATTTTTGTATTGTTTTTTATTATGATTCGTGTCCTTTAAGAGCCTGCCCACATTAAGAGATTTTTTGTGCTTTTATTCTTTTGCCAAACCATGAGATGTCACTCGCGTTGTTTTCGAAGTTATATCGTTCCACGACTCATTGTTTTCGGCAATTTGTATCATTGGAGCTTCTGGGCCTGTCATTGTTTTTAACTTACATTCTTTTTAATACGTTGTAACATCTGGAACAGATTGGGACAGATTACAATGAGCTTGTAGAATGCAATGATCGGTGTAAGTGTGGCGACTCCTGCATTAACAGGGAAATGCAAAAGGGTTTGAGAACTCCTATTGAACTGTACAAGACTGAAAACAAGGGGTGGGCTGTCCGCACTCTGGTTCCAGTACCCAGGTAACAAACTAATTCTGCTCAGTGCTTTTCCTTGCAGTCTCCAACAAATTCAAGTGTACATTAGAGTGTTCTGACCATTCAAGCCTTTTGATGCAGGGGGCAGTTTGTGATTGAGTATGTTGGAGAGATGTTGACTCAAGATCAGGCTCAAAAATTCGGCCAGATTTATGATGAAATCAAGCGTAGGTCAGTAGAGCATTCTCTTCAGTTACTTGTTTTTCATTGAATTCTCCCTTTACTCGTTCCATGTTAGGGGAACTAAACGAGTGTATTGAATCAGTTACCTTTATGATTTGGACTACCCGGAATCAAAGAGGACGCCAGACTTCACGCTTGATGGATTTCATGCGTCCAATGTTGCTCGGTTTATCAATCACAGGTAAGAAATTGTATTTCATTGGTGTGCACTGAATAGTGCCCATGGAGATATTGTTATCAAATGACATCATGAATGAAATTTCTGGGGCTAGTTGAGAGTCTAACATACGCATGGTGCGACCTGGTGTAGTTGTGATGCAAATTTGAAAATCTACCGAGTCTATGTGGATACCACCTACAAGTGGCTTTCACACATTGGCATGTATGCCATTCGTGATATTGAAGCTGGAGAAGAGCTCTCGTATGATTATAATTACGGAAGACATGATCTCCAAGTACATGATGGGCACTCCCATCATCCTGACGCTGGCAAGCAGAAAGCAGACCTTGGAAATGACTCCAGGCATATCATGTGCCATTGCGGCGCAAAAAACTGCCGTGAATGGCTATGGCGACCTATGCATACCGGAGAAGAGTCTGAAGAGGAGTAGGAAGATTGACTATGCAAGCATGTCTTTACATGTCATCTCCATGGGCTGCTATGACCTAAAACCAGATGGTGGAAAACAAAATTGGACCAGTGTTGTTTTGCTCCATGAACGGTTCCTGGTCAGCTTGCAAATGTAAGTCCCATACTGGGCTTCTTTTGTTTTGCAGTCTTCTGGTTTTGAGATGCGTCTATCTTAATGACTTTAGATTTGTAGTGCATGAATCACTAAATGTGTTTTTCACAGGTTCTCAAATATTGTGTAGCTGTGCTGTTTCTGCTGAATGTGTACCTGATGGCTACTTGGATTGCATTTATTGGTGAGAGGTTGCACTAGGTCTCTCTGAATTTGTGAAGTAGAGCATATTTGTGTATAGTATATAACTTGTCAGTCCATGTGTATGGGATTCTATATCTATAAGTCATTTTTTACATGCCCAATATCAAACAAGTGTCTTCTGCATGTAGGTTAACTCCTGCGCCTAGATTTTGGGATCCAGAGTATGTGGCTGCGTTGCAGTGAAGATGAAGATGAAGACTGAGAAGTGATCTTCATCAATCAAAGGAAAGGGGTTCATGCCTTGGAGGATAAGTCGCCTCCCACGCATTGGTCTTTGTTGTATGGATGGATTTGACAGACTTGTTCAGCTGGCTGGATATATACTGGCAGATTTTTGTAGAAAGAAGGGACCCATTTGTTTGTACCTTCTACCGTGTCAGAGATGCATTTTGTGCATCTCCTTATCTTATGGAAGACTTCAACATGTGCACTTGGACCTTTTTCACAACACAATGTGGGTTACATTGTAGTCTATTTTGCTAAGATGCCGTTAATGTGTGATTGTTTCTTGTTCTAGTGTCTTTCCAATGGGTTACTGTGCTCTAGTTCTAGTTACCGTCCAAGTTGAGAGCAACCTCCATCTCCTTGTACAATCTTGGTAGATTTCTAAAGAGCTTTAGTGTATGGTACAACAATCAGCCAAGAAATAATTTCGGATCTGATCTCTCAACAAGTTCCTGTCAATATATATGTATATGTGTACTGGGGTATCAAACTTGCTTTGGACTCATTCCAGTTATCGATTCATGCAAGAAATCCACAGCGACCTGAGGCCTAAGTTAATTGATGAGGACTAATACATTGATTGTCTACTTGATTAGTTGTTTACTTAGGAGTGGCCCAGCACCTGAGCCTGGTCCTGAAAACCTCGGGGTTGATGTACAGGCAGCCTAGGCGTGAGATCAGTGGGTATTTGGTGAGCATTTGTTGTGGAATCTCAACAACTGTTGATGGTCCTTTGCTGCAGCAGTCTGTCACCTGGGGTGGTTGGAAGCGTTTTGTGGTATACGACAGCAAGCTACATTGCCCTTTAATATTTATATCACATTTCCATAAAAGTAAGGCACAACAAGTTACTAGAGTAAGGCACCAAGGGTAGCACTTCCTATAAATTTAGTACACAATCTGAAATGCATCCATAACCGATCATATATGTGTCTATTGAACTGTCTGAATTTCTGTGTTACGTTTTGTCAGCCATTGACAGATGTATTTTTTGAACGTTGTTCAAATAAACATTTTAGACTACTGCTTATAAATTTGCCTACAATGAACCCAAGCCTTTCATTATTATCAAAAGAGATAGACTTGAGACAAAGTTTGTGGAAGTTAGTTTTGCAACAAGATCAATTTGAACATGTTACAAAGATCAATTTTGAATCACTACAGGCTTAGGGCCGCGCTCCAGACTATGGCTGATAAAGTCAATACAGTAGGTGGTGGGATTGAGTCAGAAGTGGTGGGATTGAGTGGCCCAACTTTGTTAAGAGGCTAAAGAAATGGGCTGAAAATAGGCAATAAAATATTGTTTTTGAAATTTTTGAAATCTTTGTCCAATCTTAACATGAAACTTTTAAATATCAAGTCCAAAATCCAACCCTTCTAACCTAATAATTGAGATCTTGTCAATTTTTGATTATTTTATGAAAAAAACCAACGCCCTCTTAATCATAGTTTGGGTCTCCATCTTGGTCTCCATTTCTGCTCAACTCAAACTTCTTTGAGAGGCCATTGCTTTGGTTGCAAAAGTGATGCCATGTGGATAGTTTGGAGGCAATGTACTTTGAATTACGGCCTCTAGTGGGAATGGTTCAAAGGTCAAAGTCTTAATTTTTTGCAATTTGATTGGTGGAAATTGGTGGCCTAACCTTTGATCATTGTGTGAAGTGACCCTTAGTAGAACAAACTCCAACAAACTTATGTTCCATATGGATCTATACGGCTTAAGCCTATTTCCACTTGCTTGTAGTAAAAAGTTATGATTTTTGTTAAGAATAACAAAGTAGGGGCACGAAAAGTACATACAACTTGCAAATGTTGCTAGTTCCATTTAGCAATGATGAATAGTACTTTTTGTATATATTGTTCACACTATAGGCAAAGTTAAAGCCACGAGTGTTAGTTAATCCACTGGCCTCTCCAACTTTACATAATACCATGGTTAGTACTATCAAATCATTGTTTTCCTTGACTTTGGGCTTAAAGATCTTTAACAAAGAATTATATATGTGGTCATAGTTTACTACAATTCTACATATTAAAATGAATGCTATCTACTACCACCAACCTTGCCAACTAGGTTCAGTTCTTAATTACTAGCTCAAGTAGGAATGCCAATTAAAATTGACCATCTAACACTCCCCTAACACCACTCATAAGAGCAACCCTAACACCACTCATAAGAGCAAGTGGAAACAAGCCTTTACTTAATAAAACCACCTTCAATACACCCTTCGTTGTTTCCGAGCTTTAAATTCTTCTTCTTCTCCCTCTAGTGATACATGTGTTCAATGATTGTGGACGCAAATGGAATATTTTGAATTCCAAAGTTTCTCCCCAAGGCATGCATCCCCTCATTACCGTCGTTTTCCCAAGAATGCAGACACTCTTTGCTATTTCCTGGGCCTGAGCTCATGGCAGGAGTTTGAGTGCTTTTTCATGGTTTTGCTCTTTCAACTGCCCATTTCATTTGCATATAAAATCCCCAATCACAGCTTCTGTGTGGGTGAGCCTTATTCCACAGCCATAGCGCCTCTGGGAAAAATACATACTTTCAGTAGCTCAGCAATTGTGAGGGATAAGGACAACATCCATTTGCTTGAGGGTTCACAAGTTCCACATAAGTTATACTTCCTCGTGCCATTTAAAAACTAAAAATCTCTTGAGGTAAGGGTATGGTTCTAAGTAGTAAATGGCAGTGCACCTCCTTCGTTTTTTTTAAACCCTAAACCGAAGGCGAAATAAAATGAGATTCCAAGGCAATTATGCCTAGATTTGGAAACTTTAGGAACCAACTGGTAAAAGCATTATTTTGTTTTTTTTTTGTTTTTTTACTCAACAGTTGTTTGAAACGTGAAATATTTTGGTAGGAGCAATGCAGTTCAGTACTTTGACATCAGTGTCAAGGGGATGACTGAACCAGTCCAACCATGCCCTTGGCATTTCCTTCAAGGGTGACCCCCCACCCTCTACCCTCTACAATTTGGCCACTGCTTCTCCGTTCCAAGACTGGGATAATTCCCCATGGCACAAGATGCCCTATATTGGCTCTTTTCGTGGCGCTACAATAAATAGTGCATTTAGGTTGCTTTATCAATTAAGTTACCTTGCTCTGGAAAATCATCTCATGCCTCATTGTTTGCTATTTGGAGGTGCATGCAACTCTCTAAATATTAAGATTGTATATGGTTTACTACTTAAATACCTCTAGTTTGTCTTTTTGCACCTCTATTGTTGTTGCCAAGTTTTTCAAAAGTTGTTTGTTGCAGTAATTATTGATGAAAATTACTGCAGTATCAATAAGTACTTATATGGTGTAAATTGTTGAGAAATTAGTGTAGGGCAACCTAAATAAACTATTTTGTGTAGTGCATACAAGACTAAAGGGCAATTTACACTATGTCCATGTTCCAAGTCTCATTGAAATTTGAAAATCTGATTGGTGCAAAGTCAAAAGTTGGAACTTGGCGCTTCACACTACATCCCAAGTCCCACATCTTGGTTGCTTACATGGCAATACTTTTTGGAAATTTTGGCGCCTAAGAAGGTGGGGTTTCACTCAAGGTTTGAGCCAACCATTTTCTAGACCTAACTTTTGACCCAAATTCCACCAACATTTTTGTATAAAATACTCATGGCTTTCTTATGTACTTATTTTTGCCCTTAATCACCCATCTAAGTTGGGATCTTGCATTGAGGTGGGACTTTGCATAGATGCAACCTGGAATGTAATGTGAACCGCCCCTAGAATTACTAGTTGTTTACTTATTTCATTCCGTAATATCTTCTTATGAAATTGTGTCTCTAAGACCTTGCTGTTGCAGTTGAAATTGCTTTGCATTAGGAATCAACCATTTTGGAACCCAAGAAAGTACTAATCTTGGTCTTCTATTGGTTGAAATTTCTAAAATTAGCCCCACTAACTTTTACACTAGAAATTAACCCTTAAATGACCATAGGGCATAGTATACACACTATTGTATAATTAGCATTTTCTACCAAAAATAAGTTGTAATTTGAGATCTCTAATAGCTCACTAGAATCACATTAATCAATTCTCCAACTTCTTTGCTAATTTGAAATGTAGTAAAGGTGTGAATTCATTCCAAATACAAGAAAAATACCTTGTATTCTACTAGTCAAAGTGGCACACTCAAATGATTAAGGTTGAGGTTGTTTTGGAGCCCAAGAAGGTCATATTCTTTGCTTTGCGTTGGTTGAATTTTTGAAATCTATCATAAAGTTATTACATTAACCCTGAAATGCCCAAGGCCTTTTTTGAGCTTTTAGGAATTTGCTCTAAACTGAACAAAAAGCCAATATTTTGATAAGTTGTATGAATATTTTGTAAATTGTAACCGTACAAATTCAAATTAGATATGTTAAACATTACATAGGAAAAGAAAATACAACAATACCACTTATGGATTGAAAGATTATAATGTTTGATCAAGAGGGTGTTAAAACTGCAAAAAATACTTCAAGCCTTTCAATCCTCTTTTCACATGTCAAATATAAAATGTTGGTCACCAAAAAAATATGAGGTCAAAGGGCATACCATACATAACTCCAATCCATTTACGATTTTTCTAAATCTTTTTTACAATTTTTTTAAATGAGTTTCTAGTGTGAATTTTTCTCCAAGATCTAGTGTATTTGAGGCTCATTTTCATGAGCTCTCAACACTAAAAAAGTCAAGATTGCAATGGACACCCTTGCACAAAATCTAGAATAGAAAATTCACAACCAATAATTTCCAAAATTGGGTTTTTGATGTTAAAGCTAAACTTCAAAAAGAATAATTTTGAAATACTAAATACTAAAAATAGCATCTTAGTTAGATTTTATTGAACTTCAAAATGTTGTCAGCACCAAAATGTGGTGCCTTGGGCATTTAGGAGTTAAGACTTAAGGTTGGAATTTTGAAAGAAATTTTAAATGCTCAAAGGAGAAGATCTAACACCACTCCAACTTCAAGAATTAGGACCACCAAATATGATAGGCCAATTTATTTCCTTGGGGATGTTGTTAAATTTCATTAATATACCATGATTTTAACAAAAATACATTCTACATCTATATCTATATCTATATCTAGTTCATGCTCAAAGTACACCTTGAAGTGTGACGTTAGCAATTCCTTACATATATATATATATATATATATATATATATATATATATATATATATATATATATATAAAATCCCTATACATCTATATATACATGTTTTTATTTCTATTTTGTTTACTTTCTCAAATTTTACCTGATCAACGATGCAATATGGAATCAAAAATTCCGTGACCGTAAGCTTACTTGTAGTTCCTTTATTCATTCTCTTTGAAATTTATCTAAGCTTATAGTCATGAGTCATGACCTCAACCTCAACTTTGTGGCCTCAAGAGTCAAGACCTTTGATCATGGAAGAAGTGACCCGTTGTACTCATAATATGAACATTGCTTCATGCGCTTGAGGGCATAAAACACGATATTCATTAAAAGGGGAAAAACATGTGTAACATTTTGTATTTCACCTTAATCCAAAATAGCCACCTTACATCAGATTTGAAGGTATCAGATTCAGTCTGAGCCATTAAGATTTTTTCCCTCTCAAATTCTTCCTCTTAGGTGAGGTCACGTGTACCAAAAAAACACTGGAGCTCAGATTTGGGTGACCACCCTAATTCATCAAAAGTTCCACTTTGTAAGTTTTTTCCCCTTTTAATGAATATTGTGTTATAAGGTGAATGCCTTTGTAAGCAATGGAATCACATCCCGGACCCGCCATTGGCAATTTCATTAATAATGGAAATTTGTGAAAAGAGGTGGGGGTATAGTGGTAAACACCACTCTCTGCGGTACTTAAGGGCATATGGGCTAGCACTATGGTTCAAACGTTTTTATGCAGATTTTAATTTGCATGGAAACTTGTTGTTACTTTCAAACCCCTCTCATAATACCGCATGGAGTGTTTATTTGCTTTTATGATTCTTTTTATAATAAACTAAATCCACTTCTAGCATTCCCAAATGGGGAAATTCAGCAAAACTTGCACCAGTTTCTATTTATATTTACAAAATTGGGAAAATAACTCAATGTTAATTTTGAAATTTTAGTATTTTTGGTAATATTTTTAACCAGTTGAGCTAATTGTGAAGCATCATATAAGAGATCATCACCTACGACGAGTATTTGCATACACTTATGATGGTTTTATTCAAGGAGTGGAATTGTTTTGGAGCCTTTGCCACTTCCAATGCTGGCATTTCATTGATTGAAATTTTGAAAACAACCCAAATGCTTTCACACTAGGAGTCAAGACCAATTTTTGAAAAAAAATTAATATCTCAAAATCAAGATCACTTAAGACCCTGACTTTAGAAATTGAGTCCTAAAACAGGAGACCAATTCAAGGCCATTGTTTAATTTTATAAAAATGAGAATATTTGAGTAAAAAATATTATTTTGAG
This sequence comes from Ulota crispa, assembly GCA_963920765.1. Lineage (NCBI taxonomy): Eukaryota > Viridiplantae > Streptophyta > Bryopsida > Orthotrichales > Orthotrichaceae > Ulota > Ulota crispa. Next base: position 24,835,675 of record OY987244.1, on the reverse strand, counting down.
ATAAGCAACACTAAAGGATGGTACTAAAAGTTTCAATGGTTGTACTTTGTTTCTTTTATTTATTCCTTTTCTTTTGAAATTTTTAATGTTTGCACTAATAGCCTAAATTTCAAGGCCTTTGCAACCCCATGGAATTGGCAGTACATATACTCTTATTATAATGGGTGCTTAGCTTGAGGTCATTTGGTATAAAGTTTTAGTTGAAATGTCCCCAAGTTTTCTTGACCTTGACTCCAAGGTCAAAACAGTGCAGCAGTTCAAATTTCTCAAAAAACTATGATGTGCTAAAATTTGCAGTTTAACAAAATAATCCAATAAATATTTCAAATCAAAAGTTGTAAATTATGATTTTTATATTACATCCAAATGGTTAAGTTTATTGTTGCACTATCCCACAACAAACGAATTTTATACCCCGAAGTTTGAAGAACCTTCTCAATTTAGAATTTTGAAGTATGGTTTGAGTTTTGGTGTTTTCGCAAGATTAATATGAAAATATTCCTAGAATTTCTGTTATAAACTACCATAATAACTAGCTATAAGTATTTTTTAGTATAGCTCTAAATTCAAGTTGGAAATTTGAATGTTTAATTTGATATATTTTGTTTTGTAATGAGGTAGATAGCCAATTTGGACCAATCTTGAGGTATAGATAGATTAGGCTAAATACAATAGAAGATGAATCACCAACAGTAATAAAATTTACTAAGGGTACGCTCATACTTGGTGTTAGGAGGTGTATTAGCAGTATGCATGCAATTTAAAGGTATGTCCAAATGCACCTAATTTTCCTTTGCTACTACCACTGCTAATATCAAGTGTGAACATATCCTAAATTGGATTTTAAAAATTAGATCAAAGACATAGCTATATTATTTAGTGTTGATTGGGTGAATCAAGAGGATAGCAAAATTAGTGCCTTTGATAAATGTTAAGGAAGATGAAGTTAATGAATCCTTTGTACTAGAATAAAACATGCAAACCCACCCAAGTTGGTTATATTGTTGTTTTTTTTTCATGAATATAGCATTTAACAGCTCCAACTTTATTGTTGTTCTTGTTAACCCCTAAAGGACCAAGGGTGTTTTTTGAGAAAATTTCTCAGAAACTGCCAACTTTTAGTGCATTGCCCAAAATTGAAAATGAAAACCTTTTTTTTCAATTTCTACTATACAAAAGTGTGTAAATTAGATAAACTAATATGTTCAAAAAATTCAGCCCATTTGACCACGCGGATTGTAAGATTATAACGTTTGAAGTGAGAAAAACAACATGTTTTCATTCATGCAAAACAAGGTTAGCAAATTTTGAGCCTTCCTAGAGTTAAATTTTTGCTCTACACAAAAATGAGCTTTTTAATCATTCACAAGTATATGATGTTAGGTTCACTCATGAAAATTTTCAAATGCACATACAAAATCTAGCTTATTCTAAATCACCCTACAATGCAAGGAGGTTTAGTGAATTGGCATTACACTAGTCATTCTTTTGTGATTTCTTGTGCAATGAAGAAATCTTTTATTTGAAATCGAAGAGCTGAAAAGTTAGAGACAAATATTTGGAACATGCGAAAAAAAGTTTAAAGAGCCTTGGAATTATAGCTTGAAAGATAATAGGGCCTGAAGTTAAAGGATTTTTGTTTCTTGAAACTGCCCAAACAAAGTTAACCCCTAAAAGCCCACTTGTCCCTTCAGGGGACAAAATGGATTTTGGGCAGCTCAGTACAAGTGGAATTTTTATCTTTCTTCTTTGAAATTTTCACACATGATGTGCCCAAGGAGTAGCTTTAAGGTCCAACAGTTTTTATAACTTTTGACTACATGGTTCAAAAGTTATTGCATGACGTGTTGTTTATTTTGAACTCCGGGCAGCCTGGGCAGCTCATAAAACTTCTTTAAAAATGGCATTTTTGTGATTTTTTTTTGAAACTGGTTGTTTAGACTAATATGTACGTGGGAAGCTTTGAATCATTCAACTTTGATTAATGAAATGAAAATTCTGAGAAGTTTTAGTTTGTGGGTATGTATGGTTTTGAGAGATTCCATACCTACCCACAAACTAAAACTTCTCAGAATTTTCATTTCATTAATCAAAGTTGAATGATTCAAAGCTTCCCACGTACATATTAGTCTAAACAACCAGTTTCAAAAAAAAATCATAAAAATGCCATTTTTAAAGAAGTTTTATGAGCTGCCTAGGCTGCCCGGAGTTCAAAATAAACAACACGTCATGCAATAACTTTTGAACCATGTAGTCAAAAGTTATAAAAATTGTTGGACCTTAAAGCTACTCCTTGGGCACATCATGTGTGAAAATTTCAAAGAAGAAAGATAAAAATTCCACTTGTATTGAGCTGCCCAAAATCTCTATATTGCCAAAAAATAGTGCTTGGGCCTTTAGTGGTTAATGAAGTTTGACTCCCTTCAAAATGTGATGTGAAAGCCCATTTTTTTAAAAATTGTACACCATGTTTTTTTGGTTACATACTTGCCAAATTTCAAAATTGATGAAAGTTTTAGCATAAGATTCTCTAAAGATGCCCGAACTGGTCGAGTTTCTTTTGGACAACATAACTTTTGAACTAGGCATCTGATTGGGGAAAAATTTACATTTCCACTTGGGACATACATATTTGCACCTTGTGTAACAATTTTGAGAACATCCAATAAAAATTAACTCCATATGACCTTATGCGAGTTCTCAAGTGGTTGTTGTACAGCCACTTGGTCCTTTAGGGGTTAAGTGGTGTATTTAAAGTGTATAATTTGTAGTAATGATGTGAATCTATATGGTACCAACCAAGTTGGAGTTTGCATATATACAACCACTTGTTGCTTGTGTGTTTATTTGGTGTTTATACCAAATAACATTTGACCAAGGTAAGTTGGATTATTTGTCTTGTGTATGTAATTTTGAGTAAAATTTGAGTGAAATTTTAGAGTAGGTTTAAATTGAAAACATTTGGTTTTTTGTGATTTGATTAAGTTGGTGAAGTGAGAGGTGAGATAAATTAATTTTACCCCTAAAGGACCATGGCCTTTATTTTGTCAAAAGACACTCAATACTGCCACCTCTATGGCAAAGAGTAAAAAGTTTGAAAATTGGTCTTTTTGCATATCTAACCGTAGGATCTTGTACTAGACTACTACAAGAATGTGTCATTCAAAACTCAATAACTTTGACCACACAAATTGGAAGATATATGCATTTAAAAGGTAAAAAAAAAAAAAACAAATTTTTTTGCACCTTGCATGATTAGATTATTTAACTTTGAACTTTTTTAACTTAAATTTTTTGCACCACAGAGTTTGGAATTCTATTTTTGCATGATGGGAAGTTGAGTTGGTAATCTTAGGAAAAAAACAAAAAATAATTCATTTTCATTCTTTACAAAAAACATTAGGCAAAAGAAAGTATGAGATTGAACAAAAACTTAAATTGCTAATAACCCTGCAATGGAATTGAAACGCAATAATCCCAATGGTGAGATTGTTCTAGAAAGCAAACTTCACCCTCCCCAATAGTTTGTTTTGAAAAAAATACTAAAATTGCATTCAAAAATGAAGTTTCTAAGTTATTTTTTCAAAAAGATGCTTGAATTGCCCAAAAAACAAGATTGTCCATAACTTTCTCATTACTAGTCTAAATGTAATGAATCAAAGCTTCAGATGGAGAAAAAGATATAATCTATGAGAAAAACAAATTAAATTATTTTTTCAAGTTTTTATAAGAATTTTTTTTGCTGCCCAAAGTCCCCAAATTTGTGTTTATTTGAGCATAACTTTTGCTCCTCGACATCAATGGAATAAAAATTAGATGCCCACATAGATCTTTAAAATTCCACATCTTCAATAAAAGTTTCAAAAAATTATGCAAAGTAGTTTGATTATAGATACATGCCCAAAATCCCATTTGTCTGTCGAATGGATAGTTGGTCCTTTATGGGTTAAGTAAGATATTGCCTACAAGATAATCCTTCAAATTGGAGTTGAGAGGATCTAGTAAAAATGAAGAGCGTTTTGGGAAGATGAAGCCATTTGTGTGCATCAACTGTAGCAAATTATTGTCATAAGGCAAATGGTGAGGGTGCTAAAGTAGTGATATGATGTTCAAAAGATCATATTTAGAGAATCTCAAAAGGTCAAAATTAACCAACTTGGAGTTTAGAAGAAGAAAAGAGAGCTCACACAAAAATGCAAACTATCAGCTAAGTTGGAATTAACCCCTAAAGGATCATGGCCTTTATTTTGTTAAAGGACACTCACAATTGCCATTTCTATTGTAAAGAGTAAAAAGTTTGAAAATTTGTCTTCTTTTCATATCTAATTGTAGGATCTTGTACTAGAGTAGTACCAGAATGTGTAAAAGAAAATCAAAAACTTTGACCGCACAAATTACAAGATATATGCATTTAAAGTGTAATTTTTTTTTTTTTTTTTTTGCATATTGCATGATTAAATTATTTGACTATGAACTTTTTTAACTTAAAATTTTTGCACCAAAGAGTTTGGAAGCTTACTTTTTATGGTGGAAAATTGAGTTGAGAATCTTTGAAAAAAAAAATTTTAAATCCTTAATTCTCATTCTTAAAAAAAAAAATTAGGTAGAAGAGGTATGAGATCGCATAAAAATTTAAATGGTTAATAACCTTGCATTGGAATTGAAACACATTGATCCAATGATGAGATTGTTCATGCAAGCAAACTTCACTCTTTCCAACAACTTTTTTGTAAAAATGTCAAATTTGCATTCAAAAATGAACTTTAGAAGTTATTCTTTCAAGAAGATGCTTAAATTGCCCAAAAAACAAGATTGTCCATAACTTTCTCATAACTAGTCCAAATGGAATGAATACAAACTTTAGATGTAGACAAAGATATACTCTACAAGAAAAAAAAAAGTTAAAAAAAAAATCAAGTTTTTGTAAAATGGATTTTGTTACCTAGATTCCCCAAATTTGTACTTATTTGAACATAACTTTTGTTTTTGGGCATAGATTGGAATAAAAACAATATTCCCCAAAAACTTATATGTTTTGTATCTTCAAAAAAGTTTCAAAAAATCAAGATAAAAATTGAGGCAGTAGATACCTGCCCAAAATTCCATTTGTCCCACAAAGGGACACTGGTCCTTTAAGGGTTAAGCAACAATAGAAATGTGTGCAACAATATAACTGGATTGCTGCATATCAATCCAAAAGTTGATTGAAGCACTCAAGAACTAAAGAAAATCAAATTGATGTTTAAGTCGATATTTCTGAAGGAGAAGCAAAAAATATTAACACTAAAGATACAAATATATCATGTTTGTTCCTAGATGTTTAGTACATATGATCATGTTTATATGTATACATCGAGGAATATGTCCATTTGTTTGTTCCTTCCCTCCTTCCTTTTAACCTTTAAACTGAAACATCTGAAAGACCAAGTTTGCGGCCAATATCATGCAAGGTATTTTTCTTGTATTTGGAATGGATCCATACCATTACTACATCTGAGATCAATGAAGAAGTTGGAATATAGTTTATTGCGTTTTTAGTGAGTTATTTGAGATCCCAAGTTCAAAAAAATTATTGGTAGCAAATGTCAAATACACGGCAATATCCCTACTATCCCCGTGGGATCTTTAAGGGTTAAACTTATGATCTCATTGAAATCTCCATGACCATGGAAACAATTATCCATTAGTAAAGATCTGGCCAAAAATATATACTTTTGACTCAATTGTATCTACCACATAATCCACTCCTCAAAAAATCTAAAACCAATCACCCAATTGAGAGTTTAACCCCTAAAGGCTTTTGACTCATTTTTCACCAAAACCGCTCCAAAATTGCCATTTCTAGTACAAGTACCAAATTTTAGAAGAAAAAAAAAGAGTTGGACACATGTAGCCATAAGATCTTGTAGTGCACTAGTATCAAAAGATGTGAAAAAAAATTCAGAAATTTTGACCATGTAAGTTGTTAGATACTTGAGTTTGAATCGACAAAAAGCCATTTTTTGTCTTAGCATAAACTTAGGCGGCTATAATTCACAAGGTCGTATTTGTATGAAAGAATTTCCAAAATGGTTGTGACTCTTTGGGTTCATTCTTCAAGGCAAGTTGGGTACACACTTGAAAATTTTCAAATAATTTGGAACTATACAACACTGGGAAAAAAAATAGTAAGTAAAAAGTAGATAATTATTCAAAACGCTAAATTGTGAAGAACTTCATTATTGAAATGAAAATTTCCATTCCCAATGGTTGTAATGTTGTGACAAACAATCTACATCCTTTGGTTTTGTTTTTTTTTCAAAATATTGAAAATTGAGTAAAATAAAGGACTTCAAAGATTATTTTAGAGCAGAGAATCCATAATTGCCTGCAAACACAAACTCCTCATAACTTTCATTGCATTGATCAAAATGGAATGATTAACCCCTTAAGGACCCTTGGGCTCTGGAGCTATAGTACCAAATACGGTCGCAACCAATATTCAAAAGTTAGAGTCATCTGGAAATTAAGTGTTACAACCATACATATTGAAGGGTTGTATGAAGGTGGGTGCATAAAAAATTTGGAATGTCCTCAGAGCACCTCAAATATGTCTATACATATGGCCATACATATGACCGCAAAGGGCTTTTGTGAAGTTCAGGGGTTGAAAGCTTCCCACGTATATCTAAATTTAAAGAACCAATTTCACCTTTTTTATTTTTATAAATGTCAAATTTTTAAAAGTTTTTTGAGCTACTTGGGCTGCTTGACAAAGAAAGAAAACTACGTATTGTGCATTAACTTTAAACCATGTAGTCAAAAGCTATGAAAATTGTTGAACCTTTGGACTACTCCTTGAGCACATCATGTGTGAAAATTTCAAAGAAAAAAGATAAAAAAACATTTTTTTAATGAGCTACCCAAAATTGTTATGTTGCCAAAAAAAACGCTATTTGGGCCTTGCCTTTAGGGGTTAAAATGGAGACAAAAAGTGTGGAAATGTGAGGTGTAGATTATTGTTCGGCCATGCTTGTAATCCCTACCAAGTGCAATGTTATACCTACAACTCAAGAATCATAATACTGTGGTCACTTGCTTTTTAGAGCTTGAAAGCTAATCAACTCAAGCAAACATCTTATGAATTGAGAACATATTTGTGATAGACCGGTGATAAATTGGTGGTAGATCGGTGGTAAAATAATAGTGGATTTGTTGTCCCTTTTTGTGAGTTTTCGTTACATGCAAATATCTCCTCATTGCCCATGAGGACAAGATACTTCCCCTTTTCATGGCCAATTTGCAATACTCGGGACAATGAGAGATAATTGACTATATGAGAAAGATATGCAAATGAGGAGTGGATTATTTTGGCTACATCTCCTACACTAACACAAAATACTAGAAGAATGGAGACACATTGAAGCAATATCGGAAACTTTGAACATGATGGGCACAAACAATTTCTATCCTCGAAACTACATCCCAACAAGACAAAACAAAAAGAAAACCAGTTATCGGTGGGTCATCAAAAGCATGGCTATGGCACAGACAATAGCAACATGAGGTAAAAACATATGTAATCAGTCCATACATGAAGGGTCCACTATTTTACAAAATGCTTCTGCTGGAAAAGTCATAAAAACATAACGACCAGTCTATTCTACATGAATTGGCGGTGTTTGTTTTACTTATTTTAATTTGAATTTCTCCTTCTCCTTTACGAGCTGCATTTAATGTTTGTTTTACCCCATGTAAACTACAGTCATAGTGTCATCGTTTGGGGCGTCCATAAGCAGCACATAATGACGGCTTTTTGAAAGAAGAAAGAAAGGAGGCTGACAAGGTTTCTCAAAGGCAGCCACAGCCGATCAAGGCAGCCAGCATGGAATCAGATCTACCCTAATTAAGCATCGGCCATACCCCTAAAGTGCAGACTGTAGAGTTTCCCATCCACTGGTGCTGACTTTACGCACATGACCCACATTAATAAATCTAAAGTATGATCCTATGCGGCTATGCCCTTTAGCAAGGCTTTCTTTGTAGGAAAAATATCGAAAATGACCCTGACAATCTAGAAATAGACATTCTAGAAATATCGAATATAGACCTCAGCGATCATTTCAAGAAATGGTAGGTTACTAAAAACAAGTTTTGGGAAATAATAGTATATTTGAGGGCATCCGCAATCCGCCTAGCATAAAAGTCTGGTATATCAATCCTAATTTATTAATAGCATATAGTTAATCACACAAAAATTATATGATTTGAAGTGCATAAAAGTCCTCATTCTAAAAACGTAATAAACTTTTGGCTTGATCATTGCTTGATGTAGACATATTACATCAAATGTTAGCTAACTTCTAATAAACTTAGAGGCCTCTTTAAATCAAGCCTAAATAAGGAAATTTTAGTAAAGTGGACTAGTTGAACCAACCCTTTTACTAAAATTTCCTTATTTAGGCTTGATATGGAGAGGCCTATAAGTTTTTTGGAAGTTAGCTAACATTTGATGTGATATATCTAAATCAGGCAATGGCCAAACCAAAAGTTTATTACGTTTTTAGAATAAGGGTTTTCATGCACTTCAAATCATGTAATTTTTGTGTGATTAACTATATGCTATTAATAGATTAGGATTGATATACCGGACTTTTATGCAAGGCAAATTGCGGATGCCCTCAAATATGCTATTATTTCCCAAAACTTGTTTCTAGTAAACTACCGTTCCTTGAAATGATCGCTGAGGTCTATATTTGATAATTCTAGAATGTCAGGGTTACTTTTGAAATATGGCCAATTGTCAGGGTCATTTTCGATATTTTCCCTTCTTTGTATTAGCCCCTAAGAGCATCTCCACCGGTTGGGTGTAAACGCTCAAACAACATGTTGGATTGCTATTTCTCCTGTTTCATACCCCCATCGATGACTTGCTGAAAAGAAAAACTCTCACCGGCCACACTCAGAAGAGCTCCTGGGATGCTCCCCTCGTGACTTCAAGTATATTGAGCGTGCTGAAATTCAACTCATTCTGCACCTTCGTTATCTATTTCAAGATTCTAGATTACCAGAACAACTTGATGTCAAGGGTGTGATGTCAGGGGTGTGAGTAAAACCAACAAAATTGTGAACGTGGCGATATGTAGGGAAATCACAAGGCTCCCACTCCCTCAAACTTGGTGGCGTGTTGTTATTTTTGAGGACTGGTGGACCTTAGCACCATCATCGGGCATAAATCTTGAAATTGTAATCGCTCAATCCATCTTTCTCCATCCCAATTTCACAAGACTGGTGGAGATGCTCTAAGGACATCTTCACCGGTCCAGGCTTGCTCAAAGTTTTCCATCTGGTTTGGCAAGGCTTGAAGGCTCTCAATCTCCACCCATGCTCTTTGAAAAGGTGGCCTTACACTCCAACATGCCCCATAAATAAACAGTTGACCACTTATCTAAGGAAGTAGACGATAAAGCTCACTAAATTTAGGATGAATAGTGCATGAATAGTGGTTTGAAGAGTGGCTTGCTAGACTCGCTAAATAAGAGAGTTTGAGAGAGTTTTGAGAGGGGCCTGGACACTTTTCATCCACTTTGAGCAAGCCTGAGCCACCGGTGGAGATGCCCTAAGAGCATCCACATTGTTACACACAAAATAGGCCTCAAGACCACTTTGCGTGCATGCTCGGTTTGGCACGCCTCATCACATATGTGTCAACATAGTAAGCAAGTCAAGGTTTGCTCAATTGTAAGTCAAACACATGATCGTTGAGGGTTTGAGGTATCTGTTAGCGTGCCCAAATCTAAGACGATTAAAGCTTGCTGGTTGGTGGGCATCTAAGGCTTGCTGTTGAAACTCAACACCTATCCTTTATGATATGCTCTTAGTTCTTGCTTGAGGGCAACTGTGGGGCATCTAAAATTTGAGCAAGCCTATAGATGTAGATGCGCCCTTGATACATGCTTTTGGAAGCTCTAGATTGCATGCCAGGATGTGGATGCTCTAAATACCTATCATGTGAGCGTGATTGCCCCTTTATAGTACCTCTACAATGGTGTGGCAAGTGCCCACCCATTGTTGTTTTGTTTCTAAAAGTTGCAAAAGTCAACGGTGCATGATGCCCCATGAAAATTGCAAGAATGGCAGCATGGGGCCTAATGTTGTGTTTGAGAATCTTTTCACAATTTGAATTTTTTTTAAAGGAGTGCATTTGGTGAGGTTGGTTTTTGCCTTCCATGATGGACCATGTGTTTATGATCACTTCTGAAAAAAAACCATATGAACAACTGTTTTTTTTTCATCCAAAGAAAAAAAAAATGTTGTCCAAGGGACAAAAAAACATTCTCTTGGGTATTTAAGAAATGAGGGCATCCTCATTTTAGTCATGGATAAGAGCTAATAACAAAAGGAAGGATTAATGGTATTAGGAGGGAGTATGCATCTCCAATGAGTAGCTGGCTTTGGAGTTGTTAGGGATGTGGAAGGACTTTTGAGGCTTAATCCCTAAAGGATGTTGATGTTTTGTATACGGACTCCCGTATTGTATACATATGGGGCATTTGGGTAGCACGTGAATCCCATTGGAGTTGTAGATTTTAAGCCAGGTCATAAACATAATGTTGATCAACTCATTTATTTTGGGGAATTTTTGACATTTGTCATAAAGACATTTCTTCAAGTACTAAATGGTCTTCATAGAAATACATACAACAATTTTGGTAGGCAATATCGTTCAGGGGTTAATCCTTAAAGACAGTGAATGATTGAACGTGATTGCTCTTGTCTCCACATAGTTTGAGATGAATTGTTTTTAAAAACCTCAAAGAAGGTATTAAACTATTCCAATCCAATTACAAAAACTATTTTTATGGTGCAAGAGAATATAAACTAGCAAAGAACTAACAACCATATGAGCTATCCTTAACACCCTTTAACATATTCAAACTCTTTGTAACTGTGAGCAAGAAGGTCTTAAGATAAAAGTCACTAAAATAAATTGGAATTATGATGAGCATGAAAAGTATGATAATTTTTTGGTTTATGGTGTCTTGCATTGTATGTTTTAGAATGATAAGCTGTATTTCAAGACCTATATCAAATGGCTCTAAGCTTCCAAATATGGCATATTTTTAGTTAAAATTGTATCTTTTGATATTTACAAAGAGTAAATTTGATTAAGCATGGTTTCACTTTATGAGGGAAATAGTTGCATTGAAATGACTAAATTACATGAAGTTTCTTCAACAAACTTAGAGCATCTCCACCCCGGCTGCTAAGCCGGGCTTTGTAGCCCGGGAGGCAACCGGGTGGGAGCAAGAGCAAGGCAGCGGGGTAGCTCGCAAAGCCCATCCCGATTGGAGCTTTGTTGTCCCACTCTACTTGAATTTTGTTGCCCCTTGTTAGGTCACCTCAAACTCCACCTCAAACTCCACTCCGCATCCATTGCCAATGCTCCACATGTTGGCTCCACATTGGTTCTTCCAAAACTCAATATTTCAACAAGTAGAATCATGCCACATATCAAGTGTTGAATGGCTTGTGGCCTTGGTATTTCCCCACCCTGCCTGCCTAACAAAGGAGAAGTGTTGGGGCTACAACGCTACGGTCACCAACCCGCCCCTAGCTTGGCATTGTTGGCACCAATTGGAGGAGGGTAGGCTCCCCCCACCTGCCATGTTGACGATGCAGAGCCGGGATGGGGGAGAGGCTCTTATAAAGTTTTTTTCACACCAGAAACCCAAATTAGAACTTGCTAAGTTGTGGATTAGTCTTGTATTCCATGCAAATTTGAAGATATACAAGATTGCATAGTTTTGAAAATATGCTCTTTTTATCGTGAATGTCACATGTGCATGCCATTGTTTTCTGCTCTTTTAGACCACAACAATGGGGCTAGGGTTAGATGGCTTGCAGTTTTGTGGGGCCAAGGTGAAAAATTCGAGCTAAAAAATGTAAGAGTTCCCCATCAGGGAATTGAATTTGGGAATTTTGAATTCATATTTGGTTTTAGACACCTTGATTTAATAAATGATTCAAGAGGAGGACAACACTGACCAACTCCAACATAGGGGGCAGATTATTACTTTACCCCTGTTTGTCAAAAAAAAAAAAAAAAAAAAAAAAAAAAAAAAAAAAAAAAAACTGAAATTTTCCACTCTGGCCCCACGAAACAGCATGCTAGCTGCTCATAGCTTAACAACAGGGACAAGCATTTGCACTAATACAATGCAAGAAAATTTCATGAACACTAAAACTAAGTTACTGGATTTGGAAGGCAGGTCACTTAGTTTATCTCACCTTGTCAATGATTAATAACAACTGACTTTCAATAGAAAGTGGCCTATTGAAATAATGGCAAAATAAAAAAAACCAATTGGAATTTTTGTAGCTAGATTTTCCAAAAGAAATAATCATGGTATGTCATTCTATGATTACAGAAATTATGTGCGTACCTTAGAAAAATTGATTGAAACTGGAAACACTAGATATTAGCCGGATAAGTTTTAAAAATCTCCCCAAGAGCTGCACCTGATGTATCATTTCACATAACCCAAAAGGTTAGTTAACTTGGTTTATTTTGCCAATAACACGATGACTTGACCCAAGAGTCCTTCTCTAATCCATCATCTTCTTTGCTTTGGTTAGATCCAAGGGAAATTTATACTGTGTCCCACGTCTCAACTCTACATGTCACAATTCAACTCCATATTTGGGTTTTATTGGTATTAAAGATAAAATAGAAACATAAAATAAAAACACTTGAAAATTTCTCAAATATATTGTTCAAGAAATTTTTTGAGGTGGTTTCCAGGTTGGGATTTTGTAAATGTCAAATTTAATAATTGAAGCAAAGTCCCGTTTTTTTTACGCCAAATTGTTAAAAAAAAATTATATAAGCATTTTTTTGTTAGACTAAGATTTTGATTTTGAGACATGTACAAAGCTATGAGTCCCATTTTTCAGCCTCTTGATCAACTAGATTTAGAGAATTTAGTGGGGCTTGGGACTTTGGACACAATGTGAACTACTTGTTGTTTTCTTTCCTTGTGAGAATTAATCTTATTTTCATTGAAATTAGATATTGAAGTTTGAACTTCTAATAAAAAAATAATTTGCCTTTTTGATCTAACTGCAAAGAACTTTCAATCTTTCATAACAACATTATGCATGTGCAGCTCACTATACAAATCTTCAACCAATTGCAAATCTCCTCACACACAAAAGTAAAAAAAGGGAACCATTACTATTACTAAAATCTTGCTAACAATACAAGAAAATTTGGTATTTAAAGGGTTGCAAGAATTGACATTTGCTTACTGAAGGGTGAAAGTCCCCCAGCCTCAAACAATAATTATGTACTTTTCATCCATACAGTAATTGAATAACAAAATATAATTTCTAAGTAGTTAACATTATGTTGCAAGTTGTTTCTAAAAATATTCAAGGTTTGACTTGAATAATGTATGCCTATGCCATACTTTCCCCACAATATCATTGGTGGAATGTCAAAATGAGGGAATGATGTGTGGCAAAAGTATCCATGCTATAAAATCCTATGCTTTAATCAACCTCATATGCAATTTCATATTTATGGTAGTTTGGTCACTAAGTCATGTATTATAATTGGAACATAGACATACTAAAGTAAGATCTACAAAGAATAAAGAATTATGTGATGATTGAAAGTCCAATTTCTTGAAAGAAATTATAAAAGTGGATTATCCAAGGCTTTTCTAAAACCTTGTTTACAAGATTTGAATAAAAGCATCACTAGTAGAAAATTCAGCACAAAATCAACAGAATTTCAACCAAAAACTGTTAATTTTTTCTGTGAATTTGGTCAAGTTGATTTGGGTACTTTTTTGTTGATTTTCTGTTGATTATTTACCGTTTTCTGTTAATTTGTTGTTGATTTCTATTATGTATTTTATGTTGTTCAATTCTATTTCTTTTCATTTTTAAATTACTTTTTCATATAATTTGTTATTATTTTACAAAAATGTGAACTTTTTAGGGGGATGGGCAGCCCGAACTCTCGGGCAGCTGCCGGTAGCGGGGTTTGAACTCTCCACCTCTCCTCTCACACTCCACAACCTTAGCACATTCTCAAAACCACTAGAGAATGTGCAAATGCACATGCATACATTAGTATCATGATTCTATTTGTACATTAAATGTTCATGTCTTTAGTAATCCAGTAGACTTTGGAGGCTATTTCCGCCCATTAAAGGACTTTTTTTCAAAAAACTTAAAACTAAGAAAAGTTGGTAAATGTGTTTTACTTTCACCTCCAACAATTACTTTTGGATTTCAATCTTTTTATCAAAAGTTATGAGCTAAAATCAGAGAAGGTGTCTAGAAATTTTAAATAAATTGTTTATTTCCATCCTTTTGATTTTGTTTATAATTTTTTTTTGGAATTCACAAATCTCATAAGAATTGTTGCAGGCAAAGGTTGGATTCATTAATAAATATTATTTAGTGTTAATTTTTTTGTAAAAAGAACCTTATTTTGTTAAAAATAGCCTCCATAGTTTGATAGCTTCAAATAATATGAAGTCGTGAAAAGTTACGAAATTAAATCCTTGCAATTATAAAATCAAAATTCTATTGACTTTTGAATAGTTTTGGATATTTTGTAAGGGCATTAATATGTGAACCACACCCTTTGAACTACTGTACCACACCCTTGGGGTAAATTTTAGAATTCTACCATCAAAAATTTGAGTTTGAGAATTTTAAATTCAAATTTGGACTTAGAGACCATGGTATTGTCTAGGACCATAAAAAAAGTTGCAATTCAACAACACCCAATGAAAAAGCTTATCTTTTTTTACAAACAAAAGTAAAATTAACAATTTTCTCCCTAACTAAACTTTTTCATTAAGTGTTGTTGAATTGCAACTTTTTTTATGGTTCTAGACAATACCATGGTCTCTAAGTCCAAATCTGAATTCAAAATTTTCAAATTCAGCCTTTTGATGGTAGAAATTTAAAATTTACTTCATGGTGTGGTATAGTAATTGGAAGAGTGTGGTACACATATCAATTCCCATCTTTTAAAGCTTATAAAAACATTTTATAAGATTTTTTTTTAAAATTCATTTGGTTAGTAATAGAAGGAAGAATTACTAAAAATACCCTTTAAGTCTTTCAAAATATCAAGTTTATGCCGAAAATATGTGAAACATAAAAAATAGTCCTTATTTTTTGTAGGAATATCAATTATACTCCTATTATTTTGGAAAATTAATAAAAAACTCTTCTATTTTGAAATGTTAAACATGCCCTTGTGTTATTTGAAATATAAAAATCACCTTTGGTTTCTTGTAAGAATTTGCATTAAACTATACACTTGGTTATCATGTAACACAAAGATATTTTTGATACTTTTAATCCTTAAGGGACATTTATGATTTCTTCAAAGAATTGAGGAGCATCATTTATATTTGTTTGTAAAGAAATTTTGGTATTTAAAACAACAAAATGTTGTACTTTTTATATAAAATTTTGTTGAATTAGTAAAGTTGTATCCAAAAGTATCTAGATCAACAAAAAATTGTTGTGTTTTTTGTTATTATGGTCATGTGTTTACTTGACTTTAAAGGCTGTTAATTTTAAATCTTACCAAATTCTGAAAAGTAAAGAAAATAAAACCAGTCAATGTACACTCAAACTTCTAAAAGATTCTTTTTTTTTTAAAACTTCTTTTATTTTTTAAAACTTCAAAAAAATTTAATGAGGTCCAAAAAGGTTTTAAAAAGATTTCAAAAACAAACCTAAACTATTGTGATAGTTTTTTTGAAAGAATTTTGATGATTTACAAAAAGATTCGTGAAGGACTCTAATTCAGTCTAAGAGATTCTATTTCTATAAGTATTTTGAAGTACTTTAACAAATTCCATAAAGATTTTAAAAAGATTCTCAAAGATTCCAAAAAGGTTCTTGAAAATTCTTAGAGATTTTCAAAGATTTTTTGAATTTCAAAAAAGATTTTCAAAGATTCTCAATTGTTCTCAAACATTCTCAAAGATTCCAAAATACTTGAAAAGATTCTCAAAGATTCCAAATGATTCTCAAATATTCTTAAAAGATTCTCAAAGATTCTCAAAGATTTCCAAAGATTCTTGAAGATTCCAAAGAGATTCTCAAAGATTCTCAATTGTTCTCAAACATTCTCAAAGATTCCAAAAAAACTTGAAAAGATTCCCAAAGATTCCTAAAAGATTCTCAAAGATTCTCAAACATTCTCAATTGTTCTCAAACATTCTCTAAGATTCCAAAAAAACTAGAAAAGATTCCGAAAGATTTCCAAAGATTCATGAAGATTCCTAAAAGATTCTCAAAGATTCTAAAATCTCAAAAAGATTCTTAAATATTCTTAAAAATCATGAAAAGATTCTCAATGATTCCCAAAAGATTCTTGAAGATTCTTGAAGATTCTTAAAAATTCACAAAAAATTCCCAAAAGATCTTCAAAAGATTCCAAAATTTCTGTTGATTTAGATAATGGTGTCCAAATCAACAGAACGTATTTAGTTTTTTACAAAATTCTGTTAAATTAGTCAATTAGCGTGGGCAAGTGCCCAAATCAACACGAAACTGTTGGTTTTCTGTTGTTTTGGAAGGAGTTTTCTACTAGTGCATGAACCATCTAAATATACTATGACATACTGCAAGTGTGAAAACACATTCACTTTCCTATATCCTTGTATTGCTACACAAGAAATTTCTAATTTGTCAATCCAATTTGTTTTTCAATTGGATTTGAAAACCTTTGTACACTTACCACATACAACCCTCTCCATAGAATGTCACTAGCTCTAACGACTCGTTGGCATTCTACACACACATATGCCAATTCAATTTATTTTCACCACAGTAGAACAAAACATGTTATAAAAGGAGTAGTTTACTTTTTTTTGTTACATTGTTGTGTAAAATTTAACCAACAACATGCAACCATGCTACAAGAGGGTTTATTCTTGTCGTACCAGCTATGTTGTTTGAGTGACGTACCTACAACTTTCTCAAGATAACTTCTCTTGATGCAAAGCCTATTCCCTTGTGGTCTAGAGCCAACAAAATGACCTTTGATTTTCATTACTTGTAATGACCAATAATTAGACCTCCAAAAATATCAAAATTTCAGCTATACAAAGGATTTTCCATTTCACCAATCCAAATGACAAATTCCACCTAAAGGTGGTTCACATCAAGTCCAAAATACCATTGAATTCTCAAGACCTCATTGATCAAAGGATTAAGAATTATGACCCATGTCTCTCATCATGCTCCTCAGTATGTCCTCCCAAATCTTAAGTCCTGATTTGCTAGCATCTCCAGCGTTGCACTTCAAACTTGACACTTCAAGAAATTCCATTTATTTTTTTGAAGAACACTCAAAATTCTTGTTCTCCACCCTAAGGTTCTTTTTCTTAGCAATTTTTTGCCTAAATATTGCCTCAATCTAGTAATAGCAATCATTACACTTAAATAATTGGGTGAAAAGTGAATGAAATTGCCAAATCCCTCCCCAAGCAAACACCAAGTTTGCCAAAACCTCAATGAAAGTAACTAATAGAAGTTAGTTTTATGGATGAACGTGCGCACATTGTTGATTCTATCCAATGTAATCCAAAATTTCCTTACTTGCTTGCATTCTTGGGTGCATGTCACTCTACCTAACCAAAACAAAACAAAAAACCTTGCTCCAGAGCACTTTGAGCATACCCCATAAATAGTCATTTGACCATTCACCAAGGGTAACATAGGACATAGCTCACTAAATTCATAATAAATAGTGTTTTGAAGGGCCATTGCTTGACATACTAGGATAGAGTGCCATGATAATATTCTAAGGGGCCTGGAGCACTTATCATCCATGCTTGAAGCGTGTCAAAGCTAAGTAGAGTAATGCTATAAATGCTCTTAAAGCTTTGACATGGAGAAAGTGGGACAATCTCTTTAGAGTTGGGTTTAGCAAAAACCAATACAAAACTCATGAGCCAATTTTCAACATGTTTTTTTTGCAAAGATTTAACAAACATTTTGTCTTTATAACACAAGTGTTTTGTTCTTTTACAACCCAAAAAAGTTGGGGTATGGAATTGAACTGGGACATGTAGAGTTGGGACGTGAGACATGGTGTGGGTCATGCTGGAAGGATCACCCTTTCTACAAGAGTCTCCTTCATTTTGACTTGAGGTGGGGGCGGGGGCGGGGGCGGGGGGTGGAAGAAAGCCAAATACTCGCTAATGAAATATCATCAGTTTCTTGAAGTCTGCCAACAGATTGCGAGGGTGCTGGATGGGCGTTCTGTTAGGGCATATGATGCCTCATTGTGAGGGGCTAAACCCCTTGCAAATATCATGAACGATCCATTGTCAGGGACCACCCTGGAATGGAGTGAAAATGGTACCACTACCGCGCAAGGCCAAGCACCCCTCCCCCACTTATAACGTAGCGCATCATTCCTTTGTCATTTTCCAAGCATGAAGCACCAGCATGCCTGCCCCTGCCTTTCAATGGCACAGCCAGGGCCTCCTCAGTCCTCGCACAAGTGCAATCTATGTTGGGATACAACACAAAAACATTTAAAAGGCTCAATTACCTACCCCTGGGGATGTCCCCCACTTGGTCTTTGTCCCGCCCCTCAAAACATCCTTTTTACCAAACCCTCTTTCACACACAAGAGGAACGGAGAACACAATATCTCACGCTGGGCTTTACCCTTAAATGTCCCAAAGGTATAGTAGATACAATGTTGTATAATTGGCATTTAGTACCATCAAGAAATTTTAATTTGGGATCTCAGATAGCTCACTAGGATTGCATTGGTCAATATTCCAACTTCTTTGTTGGTCTCAAATAATGTAGTAAAGGTGTGAATCAATTCCAAATATAAGAAAAATATCTTGTGTTATACTAGTCACAATGGCATGCTTAGGCATTTAACCCCTCATTGCCAGCGGATCTTAGAATACATGGGAAATGGGAACAATCTCGTCCGCTTAAGCAATGAGGAGTTAAGTGTTAATGACTTTGACACCTTGTTTATGAGGTAGGGTGGAAAAACTCCGTTTTTTTACAAACGAAGGTAAAAGGAAAAATTGCCTTCATTTTGAAGTTGAGCATTTTGATTTCCTTCCAAGATTCTTATCATGAATCTCGGGGTCTCTCAATCCATGTGTGAATTCAGAATTCTCAAATGCAATCTCTTCATAATAAATATCTAAACCTTTTCATTTTATGGGACGTGATAAAATAGAGTTTTTTCACCTTGGTCCTCGTAGAAGGTGTCAGAGTCATTAAGTCCAGCCTGAGGTTTAGTGCTCTCCCTAACTAAGCTATTTTGTATTTTTGGTACCTTCGTGAAATTTGTTGTGACTTCCCAAACCATCAACTTGTACGGCACTTATTTTGTGTTTGTAGAAAGGGGCCAGTGACCACTTACCCCTTGTTCATTAACCCCTAAAGGACCAGACCCTCTTTATTTAAAAACATAGTGATTTTGGGCAGGTCCCTGTGGTTGGAGCTTTTCATATTTTAGATTGAAATTTTAATAGAATGTGGGGACAAGGTTTATATTTCATTTGCACTAAGTTTCTTGGCATTTGGAGTTATGAGTAAAAATTTATGGCCTAATTTGTTGTTTTTTACGTTCATCGGGCAGCCTGAGCAAATTTTTAAAAATCACTTTTTTCCAAAACAATTTTTTTAAATTGGTTGAGGAGATTTATGTGAATGTAAGAAGCTTTGAATCATTCCATTTTGATCAACAAGATGAAAGTTATGAGGATTTTTTGTTTGTGGGCAGTTGTGGATTCACTATTCTAAAATAAACTCTAAAGTCCTTTATTTTACTCAATTTTTATTATGTTGGAAAAAAAAACCAAAGGATGTAGATTGTTTATTACAACTCTTGGCAATTGTCATTTCCATAATTAAGTTCTTAACAATTTTATGTTTTATTTATTCTCTACTTCTTTTTACTTACTAATATTTTCCATATGTTATACAATTCCAAATGACTTAAAACTTTTTCAACATGTACTTTACTTTAGTGGAATAAGGAATTTAGTGAAGCACCACCCACATGACCTTTTTTCCTTAGGAATTTCACCTTTTGAAGGGTAGCTACCCAGTTTCTCACAAGACGTTTTTGAATGTTGAAACCATTATAACTTCCAATCCAAGCAACTAAAACTCTAAATATTTTTTCACACTGGCTAAAACTATTCTTCTACAAGATCCTACAGTCACATTTGCATAGAAATGTATTTGTTTTCAAATTTGGTTGATGCTCTAAAAATGGCAGTTTTGAAGAGTTGGTGGTGAAAACTTTGCTTGGACCTTTAGGGGTCAACAAGTCTTAAATGGTAAATCAAAATATGACTATTGATATATCCAATAGTAAAACCATATAGTTTTATAATACACTACTACAGGCACCCATCTATTCTACGGGACATAAAATAATTCAAGGCCCAATTACGCAAAACATTTCCCACAGAAAAAATATATATTTAACTTTTACCCACGTGGTTCTCAAATGGTTGGTTCATTACCTACGCAGAAAAATATTTGTTATTTTTTATCCAAGCAGTCATTTTACCCTTTGCAAATTTTTCACCCACGCAATTTTTGTTGTTGGGTACTCGATCAGTCATTTTACCTTTGCAATTTTTCACCCACGCAATCTTTTGCAATTTTTGTTTTCTACCCACACAATAATTACCCATGCAAATTTTTATGTTTCTATTTTTTACTCATGCTGTAAAAGAATTGCCACAAACAATTTTTACCCATACATTTTTTTCTCATACATATTTTTACCTACGCAAGTTTTTTATCCAAGCAAGTTTTTACCCTTGCAGGTTTATTTATCCACAAGGTAAAAGGATTGTCACGCAATAAATAATTTTATTTTATATATATAGATGCAAGTTTTTCACTCAAGCAAGTTTTATCCTTGCATGTTTATTTACCCTCGCAATAAAGGGATATTGATAAAAGGGTTGCCACGCAGTAAATTGTATTCTTATATATATAGTGTGTATATATATATTGTTTTATTTTTGTAGGAATTTCTTTAAGCATTTTAATTACAAACAATTAATTTTTGGTTAACCCCTAAAGGACCAAGCCTTTTTTTGTGAAAATCTTTGAAAATTGCCACTTTTGGGGGAATGAATAGAAAGGTAGAAATAAAAGTCTTTCTAGAAAATCTAACCTTAGGATCTCACCCTAGACTATGGGAGGTATTTGTGCTAAAAAACTTAGGTCATTTTAGATGGTGAGGAGTGAGACATCAACATTTAAAGTGAAGAAAACATGTTTTTTCCCCTGCTGCCCAAAAATTTTAGAAGCCTTTGACCACTCTTATAGGAAAAAAGTTGCCCTACAAAAAGTTGTGGTTTACTTTATCCATATAAAAGACCAAGTTAGGGATGTGTGGGAGAATTTTCAAATGAATTGGAGGCATAAAACATATTTCAAAAATTCTTTGAATGCCAGAAGGTCGTGAAATCTTCAAGTACACAAAGCAAAATTGGAGGATTTATGTAAAATTTGAAAATTTGAATTACATTAATCTAAAGAGTGAAAGGCAAGGGCTCTTAGCTTACTACCACTTGGGACAAAAGTTAACTCAAAAACAAATACATAAACCGCCTAAAAAATGAAAAGTACCAAATTCTACACGGGGCAAAGGGAATGGAGGGTTGGGAGTCCCCAAGACGGGCTCCTTCCACTCCACTCCCCTTTGCCCAAGTGTCCACACATTGTGCCTGGAAGGGTTGACCCTCTTTGGAGTCAACACCCACTTACAAAGGAGAGGCCTTGCCCAAACTACCCATGTTCTTGTAGTTCTGATAAATTCTTGCATAACTTCTTCAATAAATATTGGAATGAAAAGAAAAAACAAATGCCCGCAAAGATCTTTGAATTCCCCATCTTCAATAAAAATTTCAATAAAATCACACACAAAAACTTAGTTGTAGGTACATGCCCAAAATCTTGTTTGTCCCTGAGGGGACGATGGTCCTTTTGGGTTTAATCATTTTTTTAATATATAGTGACTTGGTTACTAGAGGGAAAACTCAAAACATACATTATCTACACTACTTCCATTGTATTACTCACCTAAGAACGTCCAAATATGTTCTCAAATTTTGACTTGCTTCATGAAGAAAATAATCAGACACTCCATAGTAAGTAAGCTTAACCCCTAAATCCCTGAGTGACCCCTCGAGGGACAAATGAGATTTTAGGCAGGTACCTATGACTAAACTACTTTGTGTGATTTTTTGAAACTTTTATGGAAGATGGGGAATTCAAAGATCCGTGTGCACTTTTTTTTTTTTTTTTTTTTCATTTCAACATTTTTTGAAAAAGTAAAAAATGAATTTCTGAATTTTTTTGGAGATGGGGCAGTCTGGGCAGCCCAAAAACTTTTTTAAAATTTACATTTTTTTGAAATAAGAATCTGAAATTGGTTTTTTGAGTTTACATATACATGGGAAGCTTTGAATCACTCGTTTCCAATAAATGAAATGAAAGTTAGGAGGACTTTTAGTTAACCGGTAAATATGGCTCCATATTCACCGGTTAACTAAAAGTCCTCCTAACTTTCATTTCATTTATTGGAAACAAGTGATTCAAAGCTTCCCATGTATATGTAAACTCAAAAAACCAATTTCAGATTCTTATTTCAAAAAAATGTAAATTTTAAAAAAGTTTTTGGGCTGCCCAAACTGCCCCATCTCCAAAAAAATTCAGAAATTCATTTTTTACTTTTTCAAAAAATGTTGAAATGAAAAAAAAAAAAAAAAAAAAGTGCACACGGATCTTTGAATTCCCCATCTTCCATAAAAGTTTCAAAAAATCACACAAAGTAGTTTAGTCATAGGTACCTGCCTAAAATCTCATTTGTCCCTCGAGGGGTCACTCAGGGATTTAGGGGTTAACCCCTAAAGGACCATTGTCCCTTTGGGAGATTGGTCAGACATTGGGCATGTACCTATGGCTCAACTACTTCGTGTGATTTTCTGAAACTTTTATTGAAGGTGGGGAATTCAAAGACCTATGTGGGGGCACCTTTTTTTTTCATTTTGACATTTGATGAAGAATTTATGCATGAATTATGAAAATTTGGGGAGAACTGCCCATTTGGGCAGTCCAAAAACTTCTTAAAAATCTCCATTTTTAAAAAATATAAATTTGAAATTGGTTCATTAGATTTTTTATATGTGAGAAGCTTTTAATCATTCATATTCAATCAATGAGATGAAAGTTATGAGGAGTTTTGTTTGCGGGCAATTATGGATTCTCTGCTCTAATGTAAACTTTGACGTCCTTTATTTTACTCAATATTCAATATTTTGGAAAAGAAAATTAAACCAAAGGAAATAGATTGTTTATCACAACATTATAACCATTAGGATTTGTATTTTTCATTTCAATAATTAAACTCTTAACAATTTATTGTTTTGACTCATTTTCTACTTCTTTTTACTTATTACTTTTTCCCATGTGTTGTATAGTTCCAATTGATTTGAAAATTCTCCCACACATACCTAACTTTGATCTCCTACATGGAATAAATAAAGCACAACTTTGTGTAGAGCAATTTTTTTGTTATAAGAGTGGTCAAAGGCTTCTGAAAATTTTGGGCAGCTTGAAATTATTATTTTTTTTTTTTCACTTTAGATGTAAATATCTCACTCCTCTCCATCTAGAATGAGCAAATTTTTTTCCTTCAAGTATCTCTTCTAGTTTGGGGCAAGATGCTACTATTGGAAACAAATTATAAAAATCCTTTTTACTAAACCTCCTAGAAGTGGCAATTTTTAGTGCTTTTCACAAAAAAGAAAAGAAAAAAAAGCTTGGTCCTTTAGGGGTTAACTAAACACTGTTTTTAGATGCAAGCTGACGGGAAGGAGCAATTTTGGTGGATCCACCTTGGTAGATCAAATATAATTTGCTTTGAAAACAAATTAAAGTCCCGAGCGCAATCTCCAATAACAACACATCGTCCGCCATTGACTTCCTACCCCTTATCCCCAACCCACTGAACAGGTTTGTTACCGTTGGATGACCTGGTAGCAGCATCCTTGAGACATACTATAAGGGGGCCAGAAAGGAATTGAACCCCAGCCAATAACACAAAAAATCTTTATTTTGCACTTGGCTAAGTGCACTTTGCATTGCAATTCTTTCGCACGAAGAAAAAGTGGCTGTTAGAAAAAAACGATATTTTTGACATTTCTGGTTATTGCAACGTTTAGTATTGTTTTTGAAGCTTAGTTTACAGTTCATATTGAAATATCTTTGAAATATTTAATTTTTGTCTATTCAACCACATTGAAGTCAATCACATGTCTATGAGTCAAAGTGAAAAAACATACAATTTATTGTTCAATGCGAATACAATTATTAGAAGTTCCACAACTACTATCAGGATGCACACCAAACTTTAGGTAGAGGGCACTTTGCAATATGTGCCCAAGTCCCACTAAATTCCTACCATCTGATTAGTCAGTACATCGAAAAACGAGGATTAAAAGCTTTACACTAGGGGTCGACTTTCATGGTGGTCAGGAATTAGAAAAGCCGGATAACAACAATCAAGTTATGGAGTCATGCATGGAAATGTGTTGGAAAATAACATAAACCAAATTTAGGAATGGTGTTTTGGCAAGTCTTTCACAAGAAGCACGAATCTTGGGGATTTGGGATTTCCGAAGTTATAAAACACTATCACTGGGGCAAATTTCAATGCAACGTGAAAGTTGGTCCTAAGTCCCATGTTCAAAACCTCTATACACTTGAAATGGGTGTGAAACATCACCTTTTGCACAACGACAAAAACTAAACTTTGCTCCAAGATTTGGATTTAGCAAAAACCAAAATCCAATTTGGTAGCAAAGTCCCCAACATCTCTTTTGCATAAAATATTCAAGGAGTGTTTTGATATTTCTTGTTTTTTCCCTTAACCCTTAAAGTCCCATGGGAATAGCACATAGGTTGTCATACAACTAAAATTTGCTATCAACAAGAAGTTTTTATTTGGGATCTCAAATAGCTCACTAGAACCACATTGACCTTTATCTTAACTTCTTTGTTGATCTCAAATGTAGAAAAGGTGTGGATACATTCCAAATACAAGAAAAACACCTTGTATTGTAATGGTTGCAAAGGGTCTTTTAGATGTTTAAGAGTTAACAACCCAACAAAGTTGAAGTGTTGAAATATGACATGGAATGCGATGTGAACTACCCCTAACACAAATAAATAACACTTCCCTTATAATTTTGGGCTCTTCGTCGTATATGTTATGTATTAGTATTTTATCAAAACAAAGTCTTTTTTTCATTATTTTTTTCCTTCATGCTTTTTGAAGTGGAGGCATTAAAAGTAGCACTCGCTATCTAAAGTTCTAAACTCACATGGTCTAGCTATATCTAACAACTTCCAAGGGGCTCTTTTCCTTTGCTCTATATCATAACAAAGCGTGGCAGCACAGTTTCCCTTTTTCCCTTCCATTTCCCAGTAAGCTTACGTTGGCAAAAAGAGCAATATGGCTCTCTGACCTTGCAAAGGAATAAGACAAAAAGGCTGCCGTCAAGCACAACCAAAAAAGGAGGGAGCCAAGGCCAGTGGACATAGACAAAGTTGAAAGTTTCCCGGGGTTTCTTGTGGTTGTCTTGCTTCATTGCCACTTATGCGTCATGCAATATGTGCCACGTAGGCGAATTGGATCCTCCCGAAAACAGTACATAGCTGTTGAAAAGGAGTGACCGGGTTATCAATACACTGATTGAATGGGACCGATGATGCCCATGGAACCCTCAACCAAGGCCAAGTAGCTGTTGCCCGTAGGTGGGACTTTCCTAAGTTTATATTCAAAAAAATTGGATGTTCTTGGATGAGGTAAGACAAACCACAAACCTCACCACCGATGATTCCATCCAATTCACCAACCACCTTCAGTTAGAATCAACTAATTATGATCACAAAGTACATTGCTCATAAGATCCCAGTTTCACAGGTTTACACTTCTCCTGGACAAGCCTGCAAGCCTCTTGAACGGTAAGTGTATTGAAACCTAGGCATGCCTATTAGGAGTCCATTTGCTCAATGAGACCGGACATCTCCCAAAAAAAAAAGATGATTAGGTTTGGCAATGCATTTAAAGAGCATTGCACGATACAGTCAACAAGAATAGTACTCGTCCCAAAACTAAACTAGCATGAATGAAAGAGGAAATTTGTTGATAATGTTTAGAGGGATGTTTGTCAAAGGGGGTGGTCCTAGACAAGGGACTGCATGGAATTTGTCATCTTTGTGGGGGCATGGTATTTAAGGAATTACAAAATGAGCCGTCACTACAAATTTGTCACAAAAAAACTTATTTTGTTTATGTGCAAACTGAAATAGTTGGGCAGTTTGAGTTTATCAACGAATGGTGTGTTAGCGATTGTGTTGTTTACAACACTGGAATGATAAATTTTCCAAGGGCTCATTTTATATGGTGAATAATTTAGCCCTGGATGCTTTTCGTGCATTGGAAATGTTGCGTCACGTGAAAATTAGCATCACATTGCATACACATAGGCATATAAAAATGTATAGCATTGACTCTCATGCGTACGGATTTGGTTGATGTAGCACTGCCATTGGTTCTAATGTTTTGTGTTTAGCTCTGTACATTCCAAATTTACTAAGATATTTACGTTTTTTGGTCACAAATTACTTTGAAAGAAAGGTTTGCACTAATTATGCATGAAAATTGTTGTGTAATTGTGTTACAGTCACTTCAATAACTTGCCAAAACATCATATGACATGGACTATGCAGAAGGAAAACTTGTGTAATTTTTTATAAATAAATTTGTTGGTTTACCTTTCCTTGAAGTATTCTAAACACTAAGGCAGCATAGCCATGTATTTCGATAAAATAAAGTAATTTTTCTTCTTTCTTTTTTTTTTGTCATGTTTGAGATGCTAATCTTGAAGGAAACTGGTATAAAGGTTACAAAAATCAAAACATGTAAAAGTTCTCTAGTGTCAAATAAGTAGGTTGCTATAGACCTATACAAGAAAAAATTATATTTAAAGGAGTTTCTCACATGAAACTTTTGTACTACTATTGAGTGCCTATAAAGTATCTTGCAATATGTTTTGGTAAAATAAATTCTATAGATGTCCTTCTTCCCTCTTACTTCTTCTTCCTCATTATCACACTTATATCAGTGATAATGATAAACGCTATGTTGGCATGCTGTTGTGTTTATAACTACCTTGTATAAAAATTGCCAAGTCAAATCTTGAAGACAAAGTATTAATTCTTGACTATTCCTATTGTTATTCCTTAAATTTTGAGTAAAGTATCTTGTTTTGGTTATTACATTTCAAGAAAAATGTGAATTATGAGCATAAAATGGAGACATCTGATTAGGAGATCTTGTAAAATAAAGATGCATTCATTTTTCAACAATAAATTTTGTTTATTTCAAATGTTTTTGAAATCTATTGTTTTGTTTCAATGCTATGATGTGTGGATCTTGAGAAAATTGTTGTATTCATTCATGAAAAAGGGAACCATTCATATCAAGTTCCCTAATAATTGCAATAATCATCAACCTAAACCAAAACCATGTAAGATGTGTGTGTTAATCATAACCCTATGTTGGAATTATAGTAAAAATTATTTATTTTAACCAAAATATTCATAAATATGAGATTCATATATGTGCTTGAAATGTTGAAGTTTTATTTTAATTTGAAGATTGATAATTGGTGTTTGAGGATTGAAACTTCCAATATTTTTTTGTTCACCTTTTGCACAATCTCAATTGTTAAGGTTTTTGTTTAAGTTTTTATGTGCCAATCTAGATAAAATTTCATTATTATTATCTATAATAGTATATTTTTAATAAAAGTAAAAAAAACAACATGATTGTGTATACATCAAATTATGAAAGAGTTTTAGGAAACGTGAATGGATCAAATGAAAGTGGTAAGGAGTTAAGCAACTTGATTCCTCCTTAAGCAACATAAGTTATTGAAGTCTCAAAACTTAGGAATCCCATGACATATAAATGACATTACTATCAACAAAACACATAAATTTGTTTAAAAATGATGCTTTTAAGTTCTAAAATGTTAAAGTCCTTTTCAAGAGATTTTCAATGTACCCTCTAAAGAAAAAAGAAAATACCATATACTTGACGTATTTCAAACCATCAATATAGAACTTTGATGTAGATGGATTGTTTTTTAATTTTAAAAATAAACACAACAACACAACATGGCAAAAACTATAATGTTTAATTACAAAATAATTGAAAACTAGAAAGTAGTTTGCAACCTTTATAAATTTTGTGAATCTCACACTTAAAAGTCAAGAAAAGAACAATGTTCTTGACAATGAAAACTTATTGCACTTCATATTATGCCTTGCAATTTTTCAAATCGATTGTAAATTTTGGTTTGAATAAAACCATGCTCTTAACAATTATTTTGTAAAACTTTTGGGATTAGAAAATCAAACTTTGTTAGAAAGCCTTTAATAAAAGCACAAAAATAAATAGAAGCGTTTCTTTCTCCAAATTTTAATTAATTCCAAAATTTCTACTAAAGTAATTATTTATTGACAACAAAAAAATAAGAATTTGCAAGATTATGTTTCATTTTAAGATTTTATTAGCATCAAATTTTTGTGCCCTTGACATCTAAGGAATCAAGTACATATATTTCTCGAATCATTTTGAAGCATAATACAATTAGTAGTTAAGATGTCTTAGTATTACCAATATACAAGATTTCATGTCCAATACCAACGCTTTCATGGCATGTTCACCAAAGACTCTGATTGAACAAAAATGTTCAACAAGAGATTATTTGGTGAGTGAGATATTTGAATCCTTTTAATACCGCTTGATGTATGTGTTGTGGAAACAACATGATAAAGCTCAAACCAATTCTTTTTTGAAGGCAAAATAAATTTGAGGATTACTTTACTTGTAAATAGATAAAATAAAATATACAAAAAGATGGATGTTACAGTGAGTGCTCTTTTTAATAACCTCAAATGCTAAAGATCAATATTACTCTATTTATATGCATAATATGCAATCTAATTCAGACATTCTAGTAAACAAAAATGAAATAATTTCTTAATACATCCAAATTGGTTTCTTTCAAATAAATTACAAAGTAAGAAGATGGTACAATAACTAATCTAATTTGCATGTTTTAAGAGATAAATCCACGTGTCTTTATTTCACTAGTTCATGTCTAACTTTCAAAAACTAAGTGCCTTCCTGTAAACCAATTATTTAAGCTACTTATGTATTGTACAACAACCACCCTTCTATGTGTATATGCACATTATATTGGCTTCCATTTTTCTAGTTCACATTGCTTCTTTCTCCATCCTTTCAAGTACCCCTACAAGCATGAATACCATAGAGCACAATTACCAATCTAATCCACACATGTTCACAATTAAAAATCTTCTCATTTCACTAGTTTGCAATGATTCTAAGCCTATTTTCTCTTTAAAGTAGCTCTACAAACCATGAATACAATAGATCTCAACAACCAATCTAGTCAACACATGCCAACAATTAAAACTCACTTGCAACCATTCCAAGTTGTATTGGCTCAACTTTATTCCTTTCAAGCACCACTGCGTATAATGAATACAATAGAGTACAACAACCACTCTTATCCACACATGCTAACAACTATGAGATTCATTTAACAAGACTTCACCTTATCCTACTAACTTCCTATCCATTCCTTTCAATCATCCTTATAAAATACTAATTTACTTATAGTGCAACAACCAAATTGAGCCACACTTGTTACCAAATAAAACCCACTAGCCTTTAAAGTTCCATTAAATTTCCCCTACATATTATGAATACCAAAAAATACAACAACCAATCCAATCATTACATGTTAATATTGAGTAGGTCATACAAAAACACTTATTTTTTCATTTCTTTCTATAGTACTATTTATGTGGTCAACAAACATATGCACTATTTTTCACTCCCTTTTCTTACCCCTATCAACCATTTTTCTAGCAACCTTGAACATGATTAACAAAGGCCCTATAACATATGAATATTTATTCCAGAATATAGTGAATAAGAGCATTTCCATCGGTTGGCCGGTGGAATGACACGCCATATGGCTCAACTGGGCCCCTTCATGGAGAATCGGCTTGTTACATAATTCCTGTGTCCACCAGATTGAGTTTAAGAGGATGCATTGCAAGGTTTGGAATTAAAAACTATGCCAAAAATAACTGTAATTTTTGGATGCTTCGAGCATCTTTGCCATGGTAGCATGGGTAGGTCAGTAGTTTAAACTTTAAAGAACTCATGGCAAATAAATTGGGCCTCACCAACCATCAAGGCAATAAATAAAAGTGTCAGAGCCATGATTCAAGCACGCTACAAATGAAAACTACCACGGCAATTGCCAGTGCTTGGAGCCTTCTTTGGAGCAGCTGGGCAAAAAAATTCCATCACCATGTCAATGCTGGACACTCTAAAATAAAAAACGACCATAAGGCCACAATAAATCACAGGCCAAAGCCAACCGGTGGAGATGCTCTAAGGCACCATCCAAATTTCAATTTCCACTGTTAAATCAATGAAATTGGGCAGGTTAAGCCGGAAACCCTTGGGCATTTAGAGATTTATGAGCAAACGCACGTGCCTTCATTTCACCAAGTCCCTTCAACAAGGCACGATATACCAATTGGGGTTTAAGCACCGCCCTAGAAGTTATGAAGAGAGAAGGGTGAGTTTTAAGGCTCCCCCACTAACCATAATGCGGCCAGTGACCAAAATCAAGGACTTCATTGAAACCTGTGAGGGGAGGACCCAAGGGTTTGTATGAAGCAGGCTTTGAGATTTATGGGGGCGATCACATAACACTGATAACAGGGGTGGGAGCAGCGTTGCTGATAATTAACTAATTACTGGCTGAGTGGCTTAGCACAGAGGCCATTAAATGAGGCACTCCCATGAGCAGGAGCAAGGCTGAGCTCAGCAGTGGCTCAGCTGGGCCCGGCCTGCTGGCTGTGCCCTATGGCCGATCTGGCGGGTAATACAAAATCCACGGTATCCTCAGCCAAGGCCAAAACACGCGCCAGGTAGTTGACCGTACCCCCAGAAATCCACCACCGCTGTAGATTTCTGAATCTGGCGCCACCCGTATGGCGGGACAGGGCGGAGGCCGGCCGCGATCTGACAACGGGCGGAAAGGCCCGCTAAACTTAGCGCGGATGAATGGAAATGCGGGCACGCACGAAGAAAGCTCCTCATTCGTTCTAAATTCGGCAGTTGGGAGAGCGAAACTCCAGGAGCGTCTCTCTGGCCTCGGCGCTCTTCAGCTGGAGCCTTCATCCGCCTCCCTTCGTCTTCAGTTCTCTGTCGACGACTGCACCAGTACTCTCTCTCTCTCTCTCTCTCTCCCTCTCTCCCTTCCTTTCTCTTCCCTTCCCTTCCCCTTTGCTGAATTGATAGCTCTGTGACCCCTACATGCTTCCATTCTATCTTTTCTCCTCTATTTCAACACTAGTTTGTGTATACATTCCCGGGTTTTCCATCTCTACATTGCTCTTCTCCCTCTTGCAGCACTAGCTCCAGCTCCCGCTGCTCTCTCTCTCCGCTCCCCTTCTGTTTCTCTCAACAGCGCTTTGATCATCTTGATCATCTTCAACTCCGAAGCTCGAGCTGTCTGTACATAGAAGAAGCAGTGGGTGTGCCGTGTCCCTCGCCTCCCAAGGTTGGGCTTTCTATAAGAACTGGAGACAATTGTACAGCGAAGATGGTTAGCTCCGGAGTGTGCCATGCATGAAGTGGACCCACGGCTTTCGGAGGTCGGTCCTCCAGCAGGATGGCACCCAGTTTTGTCGATTGCGGAGTCGCGAGCTTGTACTGCGCGGAGGAGGTGAGCGAGACGACGTGGGATGATGAAGAGAGTGGTGGCGCATGTCGCAACCTTCAGGTGGAGGTTGAGACCCAGCCGGCGGTGTTTCTGGATTTCCCCGTGGAGGACGACGAGGCCATATCCACGCTCCTGTTGAAGGAGGCGCAGTACATGCCGGAGCATGATTACTCGGCGCGCTACTTCACCCAGGAGCTCGATGCTGAGGCGCGGCTGGAGTGTGTGCTGTGGATTCAGAAGGTAGGTGACGCGCATCTGCAGTGGCCACCCTACTGTCCGCCGGTTCTTTCGAATCGGCCGATCTTTGACGTCTCGAGCTCTGGCAGTCCGGATGTCTAATTGTTGGCTAATCCTCTGTTCGAATCTATGTCTTCTGTGCGGTCACGGAGTCTCTAGTCTCTTGAAAGAATGTCGTTGAAGATGAGCTTGCCAATTCGGCAGCTTTACTCACAAGAATTCCTTCCGGCTTTGTGTCGTGGTGCAGGTTCAGTCTTTCTACAATTACGGTCCTTTGACTGTCGCCCTGGCTGTAAATTATATGGATCGGTTTCTCTCTCGGCACCATCTTCCGGTAAGTCCCGATTCCAGGCGTCCCACTCTAGTGCTACCAATCTGTGGTAGTCTTTGTTGGTTTGCAGTCAAGCTTTAGATTCTCTTTATACTCTTCTACGAGTGACCCTTTCGTTGCCTTGATCTTGCAGCAAGGGAAGGACTGGATGCTGCAGCTTTTATCCGTGGCTTGTATCTCTTTGGCTGCGAAAATGGAAGAGTCTGAAGTACCGATCCTTCTCGACCTTCAGGTGTGTGCTCTCGCTGCCTTTACGTTGCTTCTCTTTGTTACCACTCGTAGTCCTGATGCATGCCTGAGTTGGTGGTTCCTGAGTTACCGTTTGCGACATATTTCGCAGGTCGAACAGGTGGAGCACGTTTTCGAAGCACATACTATCCAAAGAATGGAGCTTCTGGTGCTGTCCACGTTAGAGTGGCGCATGAGCGTGGTGACGCCATTTTCGTACATCGACTATTTTTTCCACAAGCTCGGCATCAGCAATATACTGCTGCGGGCGCTTCTCTCTCGCGTCAGCGAGATCGTTTTGAAAGCCGTCAACGGTAAGTCTGTGAACCTCCACATTTTTGTGTTGCTGCGAAATGTAGGTTTTCTGGTCGCCGTGCTAACCCCGCTCTCAATGTGATGCAGACACGTCATTCCTCACATACTTGCCATCAGTGGTCGCGGCTGCAGCAATTATATGCTCCCTGGAAGAAGTGACAGCCCTTCAATCGGGAGACCTACTGCGAATCTTTGCCAGTCTGACCGTCGACGTGGTGCGTGACTTCAAACCCTGTCACGCCACCGCTTATCTTAGGTTTACTGCTGATCTTTGTGGCGCCATTTCTGAATGCTGATTGACATGTTGATGCAGGTTGCGATTAAGGATTGCTACCAAGACATGCGGGAGCTCCTGATGGATTCCTTCAGCCGCTCTCTCTTCCTGAAGCGGAAAGCCCTGTGTCCATCGGAACCCCAGAGCCCCGTCGGAGTACTGGAGGCGGCCGCGATGAGCAGCGCTAGTGAAAGTACCCTAGGAGAAGGGTTCTCGTCTCGTGAGTCCAGCCCTGGCATTGAGATGGTACCGGTTGTTCCCACTGCATACCACCATCAACAACCCAAGCGGCGCAGACTGTTAACAGATGAAGAGCAGCTCAGCACCACCACTTGGTTGCAGCACACTTACCTTTGACGCTGTCCAGGCAGCTCAGCGGCGTCCCATTTAAGGCGAGCATTGTTGAATTGCGGCCATGACCCGGTTCTCTCTCGCCGATCCAGCGACCTTGATCGCTACGTCTTGTAAGTAGGTTATCTCAGGGCTGGTTTGTTATAGTCCAGTCTTTTATATACCAGATTAGTCGAGTTCTCTCTTTCCCCCATCGAAGGCATGCAGATTACAGGCATTTAAAACTAGATTCATCAGCCAGCAGTAACCCTAATTTATTCGGAAAAACGATTTTGTCACTACCAGGAGTGCCCATCTGTGTATAGACCCAACTGTTATAGGCTTCCAATGCGGGTCTGGTCTACACATCCCTACTCCAATATGTGAGCATTCTTTAGCAGTGTGATGTAAACCACATCTGTTTCTCCATCAAAATAATCCAAAAAAATCAAAATTACTATTTATTACATCAATTTGTACAGGTGTATGTCTAATCTTAGGTAAGGATGTGTGACCTAAACATTCAGGGATATCTTTTGTTGCTTCTCCGGATGAATACTGATCTATCATCCAAAACCCTTAAACCCCTGAGTATACTGAAAAATGCACCCTCGCTCTTTTCTTTGCCTTCTATCTTTCGACCATCCCCCAACTTGGAAGCTGATGACTTTCATTGTGCATACCTCTTTTCATCGTATCTAAAAATGATTTCCATTAAAAATTTCTGCTAACTCTACTCCAGTTTACCATTAACTGCAATCGACCCTGATATATAGCAGTGTTTCGTGCATGCAACATGGGAACTCCTCAGCCCCCCTCACACCTATCCTGACAGGCAACCCGGTCTATTTATTAAGTTTCTTTTTTCATTTCTTTTGACGAGAGGACCGAGTCCTCTGCCCGGGATAGTAAAATATGGTCCGCAATACCGTGATACTATTCCGAAACTGCAAATACAATATAGCAATAAAGGGCACCGGGCCGGGGCGAGGGAATCGAAGCTCACGACACACGATCATGGAGTGCACAGTGCAGTGTCCGAAGTGCAAAACCCCCGTCTCACCCGTCATCACTCGGCAGGCGTCCCGAATAGGCGCCACGGTAGTATATACTCATGATAGGGGAAGGGTGGACCGGAAAGGGCAGGGAATTGCAGGGAACAGGAATCCGGGCCCTGTAAGTTCGGCATGGCACCCGCTCAGACGAAAGGGGAAGCCACTGAGATTCCCTATACTCGATGGAATCCTGACTGCAGCGTACGTACCGTATCCATGACTAGCCCGGACCCTCCCCCCTACCGTATCTTCTGTCACTGCCCTGACGCTTCTGTCGTCTACTTTCATCCTGCTTCTGTCAGAGCGCTGCCCTTGCTGCTACTGCTGTTTCTGGATTTCTAGACAAGCGGACCTCTTATGCCATCAAGGCCAGGGTGAACTGACCCCATTGCTATTTTCCTGAATGAATGGGGTCGGGGGCTCAGTCAACTATTTTATGGGGACAGGGTGATAAAGCTCTGCTTTTTCACATTTCAGAAATTTTAAGAGTTTTTAAATTTACCATCAAAAAGATTGGATTTGAAAATTTTGACTTCATATTGGGATTCAAAGACATTGTTTTAGTATAGAAATTAGGAGTATATGATTGAACACTTCAAATGTATGGGGCCAATTATCACTTTTACCCTTGCTTAACCCTTGAACGTCACAAAAGTCCTTTGCGACCATATGTATGGCCGTATGTACATACATATTTGAGGTGCTCTAAGGGCTTTTCAAAAAAATTATGCATCCACCATCATATAACTCTTCAATATGTATGGTTGTAACATTTAATTTCCAGCTGATTCAAACTTTTGAATATTTGTTGCAACCATATTTAATATCATAGTTCTAGAACCCAAGGACCTTTTAGAGGTTAAGAACTACAAAAAAAAATTCTACGTTAACCAAAAAACATGAATGTACAACACAGAACCCCACAGCCCCATTCATCCAGGCAAGGGGCAATGAGGGGATCAGTTCACCCCTGGCTGGCATCCAGAACTTACCTGCCATTTTGGCAATATTAGGTAACTGCACCATACTTTTTCCACACCGCCCATGATTGGGGCTTTGATATGTTGCAAATATAGAGGTTTCTTGAAGAGATATCAAAGTTTCGTCGAGGCATTTTCTGCTTGCAAAATTGAAAGTTTCCGCACGACAAAATCAGCAAGTATAGTCGTCATATGAAAAACAAAAAGAGTTCTATGCACATTAAGAGGTGCAAAAAGTGCAATCATGGACTCCTCAAACTCGTATGTAAGAAATAAAAAAGAGACAAGCAACTTGCTTTGAAACCATTGTGAGAAATCACACCTCCTTTGCCTTGGAAAGGAGTGGATTTGGGTTTTAGAAAACAAAATTTGTAGAAGTAACATGGAATCGGCACATTAGCCAAGCTTAGCATTTTATATCACTACAAGAAATTGTGTTCTAATTGACATGTTTGAATTGATTAAATGTGTCCAAAATGACAAGAAGACTGTCAAATTGGATAATTTCTGTAGATTTAGCCATGTTGATTTAGACATGTTATTGTCATTGTGGACAGTTTCTCTTGTAAAATATGCTGGAAGTGATTCATAGGCTTATTCTATGTAGATTTGGTATAGAGTTATCTATCTTCCACTTTGGAACAAAATCATAAACATTCTTTGTTTGAAGGAACGTAGAATTGTCTATATCTACCATGTTGAATTTTGATGTGTTGCAAATCTATTTACGTACATTGTGTGTACGTGTGACCAATTGAGAAGTTCTCAATATGTCAAATTCTAATTGTGATATCAGCATACAAGGTCTTTGTTATTGAGTTTCCTTAATATTTACTTAGTCTTGTTGACACCTAAAAGAAGATTAGAATTTTTCTTGGTTGTGTACTCTCTAAACATCACGTGGATGAATTCCAGTTTTGTTGTTGTGTTGATTGTAGTTTAAATTACAAACACCTAATTGTTGTTGGCATTGAAACTAATTGTCAATTTGTGTTCATAAAGTGTGTATTTTATACAAGATTAAGGATAAGTTTTGTCTAAAATGAAAACTAATTGCCAACTCATATTCACAAGATGAATGTTTTATGAAAAAATAAAGATGAGTAGATTGTACTTAGAATTGAAATCAATTGTCATCTCTTGTTCAAAATGCCTACATTCTAGGCAAGAAAAGATGGGTGGTTTTGCAACCAAGTAACAATTAACCCCTAAAGGCCCAAACAACATTTTTTTTGGCAATATAGCAATTTTGGGCAACTCACTACAGATGGGGTTTTCATTTTTTTTCTTTGAAATTTTCACATATGATGTTTCCTAGGAGTAGCTTTAAGGCCTAATAACTTTCATAACTTTTGACAACATGGTTCAAAAGTTATTGCATGATATGTAGTTTTCTTAGTTTGTCAAGCAACTTGGGCAACTTTTTTTTTTTAAATTACATTTTTAAAAAATGAAATTTGTTCTTTATAGATCTACACACATGTATGAAGCTTTAAATCATTCCATTTTTATCATTGAGATGAAAGTTATGAGGAGATTTTGTTTGTGGGCAGTTATGGATTCTCTATTGTAAAGTAAACTTTGTAGTCCTTTATTTTACTCAACTTTTAAAATTTTGGAAAAAAAATAAAGCCAAAGGTTGTAGATTTTTTATTACAACACTATTACCATTGAGATTGGCATTTTTCATTTCAATAATTAAATTCTCAACAATTTCATGTTTTGAATCATTCTCTACTTCTTCATACTTACTATCTTTTTTCCAATGTGTTGTATAGTTCCAAATGATTTGAAAATTTTCAAGTGTGTACCTAACTTGCCTTGAAGAACGCATCCAAAGAAATATAACCATTTTGAAAAAAAAATCATATAGACATGACCTTGTGAAGTGCAACTGCCCACGTTTTTGCAAGGACAAAAAATGACTTTTGTCAATTGAAACTCAAATATCTAACAATCTACATGGTGGAAGTTTTTGAAATTTTTCTCACATGTTTCGATACTAGTATACCACAAGATCTCACAGTTACATGTTTCAAAAAATGGTTTTTTTCTAAAATTTGGTACTTGTATTAGAAATAGCAGTTTTGGAGCGGTTGTGGTGAAAACTTTGTCAAAAGCCTTTAGGCGTTAATAGTAATTATGGTCAGTTTCCATTGGAAATAAAAAGTGGAAGCCCATCTAGTTTGACCACAAGTAGGGAAGAGAAAAAAACCCAAAATCTTGACAAGACATACACTTTCAAAAGCAAGTTCCACTTTAAAGTCTAAAAGGTCCAAGAATGTTATTCAACTTTTGCAAAGCTAAAGTTGACTAGAGGTCCAAGCTTGAACCCCTCCAACACCCAATGGAAACGGGGCCTTAGTTTGAGTAGCTCATTGTTCTCATTGTAGTTAGATTAGTGAAATTGTAAAAAATGAACTATAATAGAATTGTCAATTGAAAAATGTTATCACTTTTTAAGATTAACTATCTAAAGCATGTCACAAGCGTCAAAACAAAAAGACATTTTGGGCTAAAGATACCATTAACCCTATAAAATCCAAAGCAACTTATTCAGAATACAGATATGAAATCAAGCTTTTGTATCTCACAACCAAAACTTATAATCTGTTTAGTGTGGTTTTTTCTAGGAAGTAAGTGCAGTCTGGCACATTGTTTGAGGCCCCTCAAAAGAAAAGAAAATCCAATGAAGTCAGCGTTTAATTTCTTGGCAAATTTTGCCTAAATCTTACCTTGACAAGCTTTTGGCTACCATGACATCGAGAATTTTGTGTGAAAAACTGGATGAAGTTGTCAAATCCCTCCTTGAGCAAAAATCCAAGTTACTAGATTTTGGATGAAAGTAGCTTATATTAGTATCTTTTTGGATGAACTTATGCATATCATTCATTATTTTCAGTTTTAGCCAAGTTTTCCTTATATGCATTCAAGGTTTTTAATTTTATTTTCTCATGGTAGAGAGACTCGCACCTAGAATGCAAGCACGTACGGAAAGATTGGCTAGAATTGGAATGAATGAATGATTTGCTCATGTTCATCCAACAAGATTACTAATATAAGCTACTTTCATCCAAAATTAGGCAAACATGGTGTTTGAGTAAGGAAGAATGTGGCAATTTCATCCACTTTTTTTCACAAATTTCTTAGTGTGTTGGTAGCCAAAGACAATATGAGATAAGAATTAGGCAAAAATTTGTTAGAAAAAAGAACCCGGCCTGCATGCATTGTGGGGTGTGAGTGCTACCCTGCCAAAAACAAAAATTAAACCTTGAGTGAAGTACTGCATAACATTCAATAGCACTAGTAAAGGCTGCCCTCCCTCCAAGAGAATGGTGTAGAATATTCCACACCATTCCATCCACTAGGATGAAAGGGTGTGGAATATTCCACATCAGTTTTTAGCTATGGGGACACTTGGCTGAATTTGTCAGAGTTTATGAAAGGGAGGCTTAGTTTAGTGCACACACGTCGAGGGGGCTAGACGTGTCAAAAAATGAAAAAATGAAAAAAAAATAAAAAATAAAAAATATCAAGATAAAGTTTGTGGATGATACCTAAAGAGAGGGAAAGGCAGCCTCTCTTCATGCTACTGAATGTTATGTGTGAAGAGAATGTATTCATTGTCATTACCAAGCAATACTCGTATTAGTTTGGCTTCTCCTTATACCAGAGGAGACCCTCGTACGAGAAACCATATGCTGTAGTTACTGTGCTACTAGGGGCGTACAAGCCATAAATCTGAGGGTGTGGGGTCCATTTCCGAGGAGTTCTATTTGAAAATCAAGAATAAGGGATTTCTTTAGTGCTAGAGGCGGATGTCAACGAAACATTCAGGTCCTCGTGTCCTTGAGTTTCGGATTAATGGCTGCCTTTAGTTACTTGTGGATATTCTGAAACAGTTCTGAAACAGTTCAACCCCTGAGCGCCCCAGCGACAGGATCCTGGTGTTGGGTCACAACTTGATCTCACTTTTTTCTTAATTTGTATGATGAAAACAATCGTGGTTTGTCCCTATCAGCAAAGAAGGTAGTCTTTTTACAAATCCTATGGGCATTTTTTCTGAATGTAGTTTTTCAAGATCCGGTGGCCATTAAACCCCCCATTTTCTCCTAAATCCTAAAACAACTCTGGGTGCTTACGGATTAAGGTAGGAACACCCATAAGCGTCATTGTCCCCATAACAGTCACCTCTAAAATCTTGGAAGATTTGTGGAAATGAATAAATGTAATTACAAGGATGTACAACATGTGAACATGAAACCTTAGTGTTGGTTATGGGTGCAGTGGCACTTTGCTCTTTAAAATTCACAACTTATTCTCACAATATCCAAATAATACATTCAAAAGTGCAAACTTTTTTTTTTCTGTTCCTAATAGGATCCTATAATTTGCTAGTTGTTTATTAATAGTCATCATATTCAAAACCCTTAGTTTGATGTTTATGGATGCTCCTACCTTAGTTGAGTATTCATTTCATATATTTTAACAATATAAGTGACATTGTAAATTGCATTAAATGTGCTCTGCTCTAAGTTTAGCTCTGATTCCTTTACTCCGCTAAAGGGTGATAGTGGCCCTCATGTTACTAAGGTAGACACACCCAAATCCGACCCCTTCCCCCGGTCAACCTTTAACCCCTAAAGGACCAAGCCCCCTTTTGGAGGAAAAATGGGATTTCAGGCATGTACCTATGGCTAAACTACTTTGCGCGATTTTTTGAAACTTTTATGAAAGATGGGGAGTTCAAAGATCTACGTAGGTATCTAATTTTCTCTTCATTCTGACATTTATTGAAGAAGTTGAAAATGAATTTTTGGAAAAAAGTCCAGATCTGGCAGCCCAAAAATTTCTTAAAATTTGCATTAAAATAAAATAAAAATATGAAATAGGTTCTTTAGACATACATACAGGTGGGGAGCTTTGGATTATTCAATTTTCAATGATGAGATGAAAGTTATGAGAAGTTTTTGTTTGCAGGTAGGTGTGATTTTGAGAGAAAATATACCTGCACACAAACAAAAACTTCTCATAACTTTCATCTCATTAATGAAAACTGAATAATTCAAAGCTCCCCACCTATAAATAAGTCTAAAAAACCTATTTCATATTTTTATTTAATTTTAATACAATTTTTAAGAATTTTTTGGGCTACCCAATCTGGACCTTTTCCCAAAAATTCATTTTTAACTTCTTCAATAAATGTCAGAATGAAGAAAAAACTAATTGCCCACGTAGATCTTTGAACTCCCTCATCTTCCATAAAAATTTCAAAAAATCACGCAAAGTAGTGTAGCCATAGGTTCATGCCCAAAATTCCATTTGTCCCCCAAACGGACAATGGTCCTTTAGGGGTTAATATACCAAAGGTGTACATTTCAATTTTGAAATGTACACCTTGAGTACATATGGTTGGAATTGGGGAGGCTCTGTTAAAGGGTCAGGTATGGGTGTGTTTACCTTATCAATACACATCTGGCTTCATTGCAACGAAGACACATTTGGTTTTTAAACATGGAAACAACGC
This sequence comes from Ulota crispa, assembly GCA_963920765.1. Lineage (NCBI taxonomy): Eukaryota > Viridiplantae > Streptophyta > Bryopsida > Orthotrichales > Orthotrichaceae > Ulota > Ulota crispa. Next base: position 24,794,449 of record OY987244.1, on the reverse strand, counting down.
AAGGCAGACTCCTTTGAAAAGGATGAAAAAGATTGAAAAGATGAAAAAGTTGGAAAAGTTGAAAATGTCTCCTATAAAAATGGTTGGAAAGAAACGGCACCCTAGAAAATGTAACTAATGTAAACATACCCACATCCGAGCGTTTAAGGGATTGGGATATTGCAAGGTATAGGAAAATCCTGGAAAAATATCCGTAGGGTTCGTCTTTCAACTAGCCATCAGGGAACATTATTTTTGTAAAAAAAATTATTGTAGAATATTTTATATTAATGGGCAAAGTTAAATTTCATAAGATCCTAAAAGCAACCGTAGACTAAACTTGAAATTGCTTGGACGTGTTCCTATAACAGCACTTGACAATCCCAATCCCAATCCTCCCAAACCAACCTAACAATTGATATGTGACAAAATTTACTTGTACAAGTAATGTTCATTGCTCCACTTTGAGTTTAAGAGTGTATGATGAACACCTCAGATATAGGGTGCAAAATTAAAAGCCGCTCAAGAATTGGCATATCTACCTTAGAGAAATTGCCTCCAAGTGACCCTGCTCAAAATGCATCATCTAAAACGAGGGTACATTTTGGAGTATTCATAGTTCTCGGGGTGATCATTTCAGGGTCTATTTGTGTTACAAAAAAATATTTCAACACCAATAAAAAGCAGCGTCTACTAGGTGGATTAATAAATGCTTTTAAAACGCTTTTGTAGATGAAGTTCATCCAAACGTGCTTAGAGAATATTTTTGTGACTTTTTTTTCAACTATGTGATCAGGTTGATCAGATGCTTCATGGTTTTTGTGCAATGCTTTGCATCAATTCATGTACAGGGAAGAAGATAAAATAGTTCACGAAAATGAAGATCTAATTTCTAATCCACTTGTATTCCTAGTGGTTAACTGTAGGTTCAATCTAAAGAATGTTAATTTGAATTCAAAAAATTGGTTTGAATGAAGTGTTTATTGGGAATGGTTTGACTATCTAAGGCCCGGTTCAAACTAGCAATCGGTCAAAAAATTCTTAAACGTGATTGGTTGAAATTTGGATTTTTACCGCAGGTTCAAACTAAGGGTTTATCCGATACTTTTACATCCATTTTCACCAACCAATATAGTCACATGAGCTGCCAAGATAGTGAAGTTTTGGGACTTGCTCCAAAGGTGGTACCAAACTTGTCTGAGAGAGGCACACTCTTGGATGACACATAATTATACGAAAAAGTTTCTATTGAGCAAAACACCGGACACGGTGCCGGTTTCGATGTCTCGGCCGATTACTAGTCTGAACCAAGTCTAAGCCTCATGGATCTAGATGGTGAATGAACTGTTTATTTGAAATGTTTTGACTATCTAAGCCTTAGGGATCTAGATGGGGAATTTTGTTCTAGATACTTACATTGGGAGAATTTTTTTATAAAGACTCAACATGTCTTTAAGAAATTATTAATTTTCCATGTGAAAAGGAGGTCATTTGACTCCCCATTATAGTTGGATATACCATGGTGATAAGCACCTTGCCAAGGCTTGAATTTTAACCCATGACCACAGCAAATAATGTGCCAAGGCCTAAACCACTAAGCCATAAAAAGACCTTGCAGAGGCTAAAACTAAACCACTAAACCATGGCCATAAGCACCTTTAGTCATTGATCTTGTACTTTATTAGCCTCCACATTCATGATGTGTTTTGAATATGTGATTGTTTGATAATTCATTGTCTTGGAGATCTATATCTTGTATGAATATGGTAACACTGCAAGAAAACAAGACCCTAATCAACAATATTGCGTTGATTTGAACATCTTGATTAGGACATTTTAAACATAATAGTGTTGAATAGGAAATATTTGTGTTGATTACAACCACTTAATTAGGACCCAATTTCCAAGAGTTATAACTCTTGTGAATCTTGACATGGTGTACGTTATTATTACATTATCCATATTCTTTTGATTCAATTGTTATTATTCTTTTGAATTGTAGACCTCTTGATAACCTTCTTTTCTTGATTTATGAATTTGAAGATCTCCTAAATTTATTAGATGGGAAAGAACATAACGTTTAGTAGCACTCTTGCAATGTGCCCTCCCTCCAAGAGAATGGTGTGGAATATTCCACACCCTTCTTTAGCTATGGAAAAACTTGGCTGAATTTGTCAGAGTTTATGAAAGGGAGGCTTAGTTCAATGCACACATGTCGAGGGGGTCAGATGTGTCAAAAATTATTTAAAAAATATATATATCAAGATGAAGTTTGTGGATGATACCTGAAGAGAGAGAAAGACAGCCTCTCTTCAGGCTATTGAATGTTCTGAAATTAACAGTAGATTTCTTGTCTTCTTTTTCTAATAAGTAATTGACTCGAACGACTTTGAAAATTTAGTGTTTGTCTTACGAAGAAGAAGCGTATTCATTTTCTTGAGACCGGTTTGAGTTAATTTGTTTAAAATCCAAAACCAGGTCTACATTTATTTGATTTTGTTTTATTTCCTCCCTGATATTCATCATTGTCGAAATTGTATTGTAACTCTGAGAGAGGCACTTTAATTTACAATGGAACTTCTATTTGGAATTATAAAAGAACACAAAAACTATGATTTTTCATAGAAAGCTTAGGAAGTTTTAGAGAAAGCCTAAGATCTTACAAAAAGCTTGTGATGTTTGTGGAATACACTATATTATTTCAGCAAATGAATGTCTACGTTTGTAATCTGAAATCTAGACCTCACTCAGGTTGGTGTGAGATGAGAAAGTGCTTGTCAGGCACTATCCTACTATAAGGTAAGAGGCTCGTAAACCAACCATCTAAGAGCCGAAACTGAATTTTGGGGTGGTGGAACTTCTTGAAATATTTTTCAGTAAATTTTCCTTAAAAGACAAGAGGAATTGGCATCTAACTCAAGTTATTTTGTATTTTTCAAAGCAATGTAGAATTAGTTATGAAATTTTGAAGTGGAAAGGTCAAAGGGCTCTAAAATGGTGCACCTCCTCAAATGTATGTTTGCTGTAGTGCCCTAATGGAGTTCGAGCCTCTAACCTTACACCTTAATTGAGTCTCGTTTGGGACATTAAGTGGTCCCAAATTTGATTTTGATAATTACATCAAGTTACACTACTAGCTAAATTTTAAAGTAAAATACTCTAATGTTTGCAAAAAAAAAGAAGAATTGTGTACAATAAATAAATAGGCATTTGATATCCGTGCCACGCCTTTTATTTAATTTTCTAGGCCTACTATATATGGCCAATGTTTACAATATTATAGTAGGTGTTATCTATGGGCAAAACATCATTCATCTCAAAATATAGTTGGACATTGAAGTTGCAAATGCAAATGTGTTTTTCAACTTCAAATCTAGCTCATAGTATTGATTAAAAATTTCAAACTTAACTTAACATAATTCAAATAATTTCATTGATACTATCAGGGGATTTGAAGTTGGAAAACAAAGTTGGAGTTGCAACTTCTATGCCAAACTATATTTTCAAATTAATGATGTTTTGGCCATGGTCCACACTTGTTGTAATACCATAAATATTGACCATATGTAGTAGGTGTGGTAAAATAGTTGAAAGGGAATGGTACGGATATCAATTCCCAAATAAATAATGGCGTTAGGAAATTTTAGATATGATTGATTTGGAGGTTAAAGTTGAGATATATGGGTTCAAAAGTGGATAGAGCCTTGGACATTAAGTTGTAGTCCTTTTTAAAACTCCTCCCACACATTCAATCCTTCATCAAATTAAAAAGTGATTACATATTTGAAAAGCAAGCTTAGGGGGACAAAGTACGTTAAAATTTGAAAAGTAGATTATTCTTATTTCATACTTTTAATCCATGTCAAATGCAATTTTGCACAAATGAGTATGCCATATTTATCCACTTTTATCAACATCATCAACATCTTTGTAGCTTTTAACTGCCTTTTAGAACTTGAAATTGTCTCAACTCAAGCAAGCATGTTGTACGTTGAGAATACATTGAGAATATACTAGTGGTAAATTGTTGACAAACTTGTACTAATTTTAAAAGCATTTAAATAATAACTAGTTTTTTTTTTCAATTTTTTTTTCTACCACTTCTCTTTATTAGATTTACGTCAAATTTTTAAAAAATTGCTCCTTTTTCTAAGCTTTTCAAATGTGTAATTAGTTTTAGATTTGGCAAAGTATTGATTGCATAAGAAAATCATAAAAAAAGACTACAACTTTTTGTCCAAGACTTTATTATAGTTTCACACTTTGTTTGGAGTCCTAAGTAGAGGTTCACTTAGAAATTTTTACATGACATTACATTTTGGAAATTTTGGTGACAAAAAAGATGAGTTTTGTTTCAATAGCTAAACATAATGAAAAAGTAATTCCAATTAAAAAGCAAGTGTTGAACAAATTTTGTATAAATTATTCAAGCATTTTTTAGTGTGTTATAAAATTTTCTTTTAAAATTGAACAATGTTGGAAAACAATATTACATTGGGGTTTGTAGAGTTGGGACATGGGACATAATGTGATCAGACCCTTAATTCTTTCCACGTGAGTTAAGCTTAATTTGAAATAGAAAGAGATGAATACACCACCATACAAAGTGGATGTTCATGGACCTTTCACTAATTCATGAGCAATTAGCACTATTCCATAATTATCTTCCATCTCACTAGATTTTTAATTTTTGGTTGATTTAGTGGTTGAGAAAAAATTAAAATTTATTTTGCCCTTGAAATTCAACAAAAGTGGAACTTGGTATTGAAGTAGAACTAGGACTTAAGGTAGGAGTTTCTAAAATGGAGCATTTAAGGGATGAAACTAAATTTTGGGGAGGTGAAACTTCTTGAAATTTTTGTTAGTTAATTTTCCTTGAAAGAAAAGAGGAATCAGCATCTAACCCAAGATATTTCATAATTTTTGGAGCTTTGTGGACTTAGTTATGAAATTTTGAAGTGGAAAGGTCATAGGTGCTCTAAAGTGGTGCACCTCCTCAAATGTACATCACCTATACATTGTTGAAGGGCTATGAAAATAACATGTACAAATTGAGTACATTTGAAGAAGTGCAGCATTTTAGAGTAATGCACCATTTTAGAACCTCCTACCTTATAGCATTAGAACATCATTTTGTAGGGTTCTAACGTGGGCCATGTAGAATTTGGGACATGGAGCTTGTAGAATTGGGACTTGGGACATTTTGCCAGTGAGTACCTTGTTCCTGTATGGATTCAACTTAACCCCTTAACCCCTCAAGGTCCAAGCACCTTTTTTTTTGGGCTTTCTAGCTATTTTGGGTAGGTCACTGCAAATGGGTTTTGCATTTTTTATTTATTTTTATTTTCACATGTGAAGGCAAGGAGTAGCTATAAGGCCCAACAATTTTCATGACTTTTGACTACATGGTTCAAAAGTTACTACATGATCTATTGTTCTCTTTGCTCGTCAGGGCAACTTGGGTAGCTCAAAAACTTCTTTAAAATTTATATTTCAAGTTTGGTTCTTTTTGAAGTTGGTTCTTTAGAGAGAGAGAGAGAGAGAGATAGATAGATAGATAGATATATATATATATATATATATATATATATATATATATATATATATGTGTGTGTGTGTGTGTGTGTGTGTGTGTGTATGGGAAGCTTTGAATCATTGAGCTTCCATTAATGAGATGAAAGTTATGAAAAGTTTTAGTTTCTGGGTAGGTGTGGAGTTTCTCAAAACCATACCTACCTGCAAACTAAAAATTCTCATAACTTTCATCTCATTAACGGAAATTGAATGATTCAAAGCTTCCCACCTATAACAATAAATCTAAGAACCAACTTTTTTTAAAACGAAACTTGAAATGTAATTTTTAAAGAAGTTTTTGACCTGCCCGGGCTGCCATGACAAGCAAAGAAAACAACAAATCATGCAATAACTTTTGAACCATGTAGTCAAAAGTTATAAAAATTGTTAGGCCTTATAGTTACTCCTTGGGTACTTCATGTGTGAAAATAAAAATAAAAATAAAAATGCATAACCCATTTGCAGTAACCTGCCCAAAATTGCTAGAAAGCCAGAAAACGATGCTTGGGCCTTGAGGGGTTAAGGATGTTGCTGTCTTTTGTACGCTCTCCTGTCTTATATATGGATAAAGCACTTGGGTATCACATGAATTTCATTGGAGTTGTAAATTACAAGCCAAGTCACATACATACTATTGGTCAATTAGGATTTTTGGAGAGTTTTTGAGATTTACCATAAAGCCATTTCCTTCAAGTGCTAAATGGTCCTCAAATGGATACATCCAACTCTTTTGGTAGGCAACATCCTTAACCCATAAAGCCTTGAACAACATATCTTTTACAATATAACAATTTTGGAGAGCTCACTGTAAATGGGTTTTTCATTTTTTTTCTTTGAAATTTTCACACGTGATGTGTCCAAGGAGTAGCTTCAAGGTCTAACAATTTTCATAGCTTTTAACCTCATGGCTCAAAAGTTATTGCATGGTATGTAGTTTTTGCTTGTTAGGCAACTCAGCAGCTCAAAATATATCTTTAAAATTTACATTTTTACTTTGCTTATTTTGTTTTTGAAATTGGTTCTTTAGATTTATAGACTATATACCTGGAAAGCTTTTAATCATTCAATTTTTATTTATGAGATGAAAGTTGTGAGGAGTTTTAGTTTGGGGTAGGTATGGAGTCTCTCAAAACCACACCTACTTGCAAACTAAAACCCCTCTTAACTTTCATCTCTTCAATTGATATTGAATGGTTCTAAGCTTCCTATGTATATATAAATTTAAAGAACCAATTTCAAAACTATATATATATATATATATATATATATATATATATGGAAATTTTTAAGAGATTGTTTGAGCTGCCCAACAAGCAAAAACTACATATCATGCAATAATTTTTGAACCATGAAGTTAAAAGTTATGAAAATTGTTGGACCTTAAAGCTACTCCTTGGACACATCATGTATGAAAATTTCAAAAAAATAAAGTGAAAGTCCATTTGTAGTGAACTATCCAAAATTGCTATGTTGTAAAAAAAAATTGATGAGAGCTTTAGGGGTTAAGGGGTTAAGGGGTTAAGGTGAAATGCTCTAATTGCAACCCTCTCATGCCAAGCGTTCATAGCTAATTCAATAATGGATATGAATTGGTCCTTGAATGAACCTCTTTAAGTCATAGATGAAAAGTTGATTTTTTTTTGCAAGAGCCAATCATGCTCTTTGGTTTCTCCTCATCTCTTTAGAGTTGCAAAGGACAATGTATGGGAGGCCTAGAGTCACAAATAGGTGCTTAGTGTACAAAAAAAACTTTGAAAATTCATCAACTATTCAATAATGCTTCAAAAATATGAAAAAAAATTGTGTTACATTTAGCATCCATGTCTCTTTGTTTAATGATTAAACAAAAAATCTGCATGTCTTGGAAAGCCCATGGAAAGCTAGACTAGCCCTTAAAGTGACAATTTTAGAGCATTCTAAGATAGGTTGCTCAAATTACATCCCTTCACATATAATGTGTCCCATAGGTAGTCCTAGAATGGGGGGCTTCAAACTTAAACATTTTCAGGTGACTCACGTCGCTGTTCACCTTTGTGAATTCACTAGTGCACTTCAAGGTGACTCACCTTTGGACTTCACTCCTACCTTGAATCACGTGAGGAGTGAACTCCAAAAACTCACTTTTGTGGCTTCGGGGGGCTCATTCTCCTACTTCTGCAAACCCCAAAACTTCTTTCGTAGAAATTTCAGTAAACTCACGGGTGTCTCAAACTTTGCGTGTGCAAGGGAACAAAAACAATTCACTAGTGAGCGGAGATTGTGTAAGGTGAGAAGTTCAAAGGCCAAATTTTATGTTTGAAACCCCCTAATAGATATGAGGTGGTTCTTGAATGGACCCTCCCTAGTCTTTTAAAGAAATGTGTTTTTTATTGCATGATCCAATCACACTCCTTGATTTCACCTCATCTCTTTATAAGTTGCAAGGAAACAATTTATGGAAGACCTAGAATCACAAAAAGGTGTCTACTACAAAAAAATTGAAAATTCATCAACTACTCAATAATGCTTCAAAAAATGTGAAAAAAATTGTGCAATATTTAGCATCCATTTCTCTTTGTCTGAAAATTAGATATACGATCTTCATGTCTCGGAAAGGCCATGAAAAAGCAGATCAGCCCTTAAACTGTCGCTTTTAGAGCTACCTACCTTACCTTAATTGAAAATTGACGGAGCTGCAATGATCAATTCTAGATGAAGCCTGAAAATTTCTGGCGTGTAAGTAGGCTCACACAAGTGGGTAATTAAGTTTACTTGGTTTCTGAGAGCCTGCCTGCAGCATTAAAGAGTTTTTACAGGACCTTCATTTCAATCGTGCCAAGGTGAAGACAGTGATGAGACTTGATATTGGTCAGGGGCCAAGGATTATGATCCCAGGGGCACCAAATTCCCCTCCTAACTTAACCCAGGTGAAAAAAATGTCTGGTGCTGATATCATGGAGAGTTACCAGCAGAAACTCAATTCTTCACCCCTGAACAGTTCTGACCAATGAATTCATCTTAAAATGTCTACAAGCTCACATATTACAATTTAAACCCACAACTGTATTGAAAAGTATCCATAAGACCATATTGTAAATTTCTCCATTCTTGAACTTTTTTGGAGTTTTTCTTGTGACTTCAATAACTATGTAGTGATAATTTATACATTATAGTTCTCAATGGCCCCAAGTATTATTGGTCAAAGAGGGGTGCATTAGCATGAGATTCCACGTGTGCAAATTCATCAATTCCACTCACGTCTTGAAGGAAATGATTATTATTCTTGAAAGAATGAAAATCACGTTCAAGAGAATGTATGTTGTTAATGGAACAACATTTGAGTTCAAGTGGACTTAGATTTTTATTCAACATGCAATCATTGCAAACGCATAAAAGCACCTTTTTGTATAATAAGTATGAAACATAAGTAAGGTAGCAATACCCATAAGCGTGAAAATAAGGACTTTGGAGTAGGAAAATCAATTGATGAACTTTGAAAAAAAAATGTCAATTAAGCAAGAGGAAATACAAAATATTGGTATCAATTAAAAGATCCAATTGCAAGCATTTGTTCACAAAAAATGTATAGTTGGGTGTAGGAGATGTTTAAAAAGATTCTTATTGAAGTTTTTATTGTGCTCATATGCTCATAATACTAGTTTGAATAGTCACTTGAATAGTTAAATGAGGCAGAATTGGTACAGGCGGCCAATATCTAACATTAAGATGGAAGGACCCATAGCCAACAATGCCCCCATACCTAATCAATGGGGGTGTGATATCTTCAATCTCAACAAAATTAGGTGTTTTGGAATGCGTTTTTTTGTTTTCAAGGTTGGAACCACTTAAATCATGCCACATGTTCAAAAGTGAAGTAGGAAGTACTGTAATGAGCAAAAAGTAGTTTGGCTATTATAAAAATAATATGGATCTAGGGGTTGCAAATGGGTTCAAAGCACTTTTTGACTCCCAAAATTCACAACAATTTCAGTTTTGCAAATAAATTTATGAAAAATTTGCAATCCCAATATTACTTATCTCCTACATGGAAAAAACAATTCTTACTTTAAACTCTTTGTAATTTGTTGCAGAATCGCTTAAGTTATTGGGTATGGGTGCTTCCACCTTGGTGGGCTTCTTTGGGAGCGGTTGAGGGTTGCAAGGTTCTCCAAAGCACCCAAGCAAGAACAAGCCAGCGTTGGGTTGATTTGCAACTCCCTAGAGACAAGAGAGGAGTGCATTTTTTGTTTTGGTCCAAAATATTCTGAAGTGTTGGGAGTAAGAGAGAAAATGACAAACTTACAAAGTTGATGAGGAAGAGAGGAGTGCATTTGTTGTTTTAGTCCAAAATATTCCGAAGTGTTGGGAGTAAGAGAGAAAATGACAAACTTACAAAGTTGATGAGGAAGATAGCGATTGCATTGAGGCTAAGTAGAAATTTGCCATCACGGACCCACCGCAGCAATACTGTTGCTTGACCATCCTGAGGAGCAATTCTAGACTTGACATGCTAGGTGGGTAAAAGTAACATTGGAAATCCTTCAACTAGTTTCCATTAGTGGTGCAGTATTTAGCAAAATAATGTAATTATAAACGTGATGAAAGATAAATGATTGTTGGTGGAAGGCGAAGCTAGGGGTGGACAGAGCATAGAGTGAGACTATGAGAGTGAAGGTTTCAGGCCCATCGAACACCCATTTGAGTGTACAGTAAGTCTTAACTTAGTACATGGAGATATTGAATACGAGTAATCACAAACTCAGCAGGCAGCGCACAGACGGTAGACTCCTGTAGGCTACTGTGGTCGTAGTGTTACTTGTACAGTACTGTACAGTACAGGAGTAGCCGTGGTGATGAAACGCGTCCTTACTCGTTAAGTCCTTGCTGGTGTCCACCAGAGCAGCTGAGTAAGAGTAGTAAGACTGTGATGGTAAGACTTAGTGTCAAGTGTGCCAAGTTAATGGCCCTTACAGTGACCAACTGACCATCTGCTTGGGAGGACGTATTGCCTTGCCCTCGCCCCTCACGCACCCTGTCCCTCTTGCACCCCCACTCACAAACTGGATTGCAGGCATTCATCCATTCATCACATTACTGTGGGGATTGAAGACCTAATTTGTGGTATTGATTATTGAATGCACAGTCCAGTCCCTTCCCATTGCAGAGTCCCAGCACATACCCCATGATGGCTGGACTGCTGCCTGCCTGCTGGGAGATATGTTGGAGTAAAAGACTAAGGTAGTGTGCTCATAAACCGTCCATCTAAGGGTTCATCCATCTTTTTCATGGTTTTCTGTGGATGGGAGGATTTTTAGTTCATTTTTCAGACAAAGAGAAATAGATGCGGGATGTAACACAAGTCATTTCATATTTTTTGAAGCATTTTTGAATTAGTTTTGAATTCTCAAAGTGCATGTGTCAGAGGTCCCTATTTAAAACCCTAGATCTTCAAAAAATTGTTCACTTGCAAGTTGTGAAGAGATTGGGGAAGCAAGGAGAATGATTGGCTTTTGTAAATAAAAACACCTTTTCTTCCATGCATTCAATGACTTGTAAGAGGCCAATTTAAGAACCACCATTGCACCATTTCTCTACAAGTTACCCGAGCAATTCAAAATGAGTGAGCAGTTTTAGAGCAGACTACTTTAGGTATGCATGTAGGAGTCATGTTCCTAGACTCGTCACTAACAGTTTAAGAACAAAAAATTGTGAAAAAAGAAGGCATGTTGTAATAAACACCACCTTTTTGTACAAGAAGAAGGTGACTTTTTCCCAATATAATAGATACTGTATGTTGAAATCTTAAGATTCTTAACCCCTAAATGTCCAAGGGTGTTTTTCTTGTTTTTGGAAGGCAGTTTTGAAGTTTTTGAATTGTCCTTGCATGATCATTGTTAAAGATTGATAGAAAATTGTAACCACAAGATCTTGAACTTCAAGGCTTTCAGATGGTGCTATCAAAAAAATTCAAAAAGGCCATGTGGATATTAAGATACTTGTGATTGAATGGAGATGAGTATGGATTTTTTTAGTTTTTTTTAGCTGCCCAAAACTCCTAATGCAAAAATGGCAACTTTTGTGTACAAAAATGAGAAACAACTACTTATGGTGATTTAATACTTGTTTTTTTACTTCAAAACTAATGATCCCCCTTCCAAATCCACAATTACAATTTCATAAATGAGCTTGCAATGCAATTGTCAAAGAGCTACCACCAAATACAAAGATTTTTTAACTCCAATTGTTGATCAAAAATCATTATGAATGAAAGAAATTTCAAAGGTGAATGAATTCTAACATGTATGACAAAAACATCACAAGTGTAATTAGTGCAAAAGCACATTTAGATTTTGTTAAATGACAAAATTTTAGTAAAAGGGCCCTCATCACTCAAGGGAGTGCCCAAGGGAAATCTTCACTTAAGTCTCAACTTGATGCTTGTCTTTTCAATGTGATAGCTTGCCATAAGCTTTGCACTGACTCTATTTATCACACTATTTGGTGTGCAAGAGGTATGCTTGCAATTTAAATTTCACCAAAGACAATTGGGATAAGGTATGGAAGATGTTAAAAATGAACACTGAAGTTAACTTCAACTAACAACTTCTCCAAAAAAAAATGTTAAAACAATCAAATCTCTACATTCAATTGGGTTTCAAAGTTTCCTAAAGCTTCCTAAAATTTCTTAAAGTTTCCTGAACACCAAAATTTGGTGCCTTGGTCATTTTGGGTTAAGGACTTAACTAAGGTACTTAACTCAAAAATAAGTCTAAATAATCCTTTTACCACATACCATTGTAAATCAATGCTAGGGTCCCTTTCTCTTTAGCATTTGCACAATGGTGCAATGGGCTAATCCGGAATGGGGCGCATGCGGCTTGAATACCGATTCTATTGCACCATGCTTCTAAATTCCAAGTCACCTTGCTCTGGCCATGTCAGAAAAACGTTTTGGAACGGAGAAGTTTTGTAGTGCAACACCCCTTGGCTGTGACCCCAAAGGCTGGGAGTCTCATGAAAAGGCAGTGCCTTCTTGTGTTTGTTGGATGCTTGAACTAGGATTCAAAGAAGTTCGAAATCCATATACCTGGAGGAAGGGTATGTACAGTACATAAACTAATAAACCTTCAATTGATGGATTATTTCCTTTGTTAACTCTTACCATGTAATCCCATGGTGTAGCACGATCAAGCCTATTTTGTGCAAAGCCTGTGGAACTTAGGATGAGAATAACTTCTCTACACCCACAATGCAAATGCTCCAAAAAGGAGAATCCACTTGGGAGTCCACTAGCACTTCAAAACCTCAGTGAACATATATGACCACTTACATGGCAACATTGCACTCTTATGACTTAAATTGAAGCTATCTAGGTATTCTAAGAAGGGGATCTCCTAAATTTTGGTACAATAGGTTAAACATTGAAGATTTACATAATGAATTGCATGCTTATTGGCTCTAAACCGCAAGGGAAGAGGTTTTGTTTGGAGACAGGTTACCTTCAAGAAGTTTGAGTGTGTACTTTACTTGAATAGCAAGCCACATGAAGAACAAAAAAAAAGGAAAGAAACTAATGTCAAGCCATTGTTCACTAGTTATTTTTGCATCACTTGCTACAAGGACAAAGCCTCTTGTAATGTAGCTGCTTGTTGTTCTTACGTTTTTTCATGATGGTGTTGACATTAACAAATTAGAGATTTTTTCTCAAGTTTCATAAGTTGAGTTTAGGAATAGGTATGAAGTTTTAAGATAATCTTATATGTAAAAGAATATATCTGCAATCTAATTGGCTAGACTTGAGAGAGGGTTGTGGTGCAAGTGTCACCGACATGTTGTTAACTTATGGTAAAGTTATTCAATCTAACTAGTTATAAGAAAGTGTTTTGGTGTATCTTTCAATGATCCGTCATTCTTTATTGTTAACCCCTAAAAGACCAAGTGGCTGTTTGACAGCCACTTGAGAACTTAGGTAGGGTCATATGGAGTTAATTTTTATTTGATTTTCTTGAAATTGTTACACAAGGTGCAAATATGTATTCACTAAGTGGTAATATAATTTTTTCCCAATTGGATGCCTAGTTCAAAAGTTATGTTGCCTAAAAGAAAATGGGTAGCTTGGGCATTGTGGGCATCTTTGGAGAATCTTATGCTAAAACTCTCATCAACTTTTGAAATTTGACAAGTATGTTACTAAAAAAACATGGTGTACAATTGTCAAAAAATAATAATTTGAGCTCTCACATCACATTTTGAAAGGAGTCAAACTTTGTTAACTATGTTTGGGCAGTTTCAAGAAAAAAAAATCCTCTAATTTCAGGCCTTGGTATCTTTCAATCTATAAATCCAAAGCTCTTGAAACTTTTTTTTATATGTTTCAAATGTTTGTCTCTAAATTTTCATCGTGCAAATATCAAATAAAAAACTTCCTCATTGCACAAGAAATCATGAAAGAATGACTAATGTATTGCCAATTTGCTTAACCTCTTTGCATTGGAGGATGATTTAGAACAAGCTAGATTGTATTTTTGCATCTGAAATTTTCATGAGTAAACCTAACATCATATACTTGTGCATGGTCAAGAAACTCAAATTTGTATAGAGCAAATATTTTACTCTAGGAAGGTCAAAGTTTGCTGACCTCGTTTAGCAGGAATAAAAAATAGTAGCTTTTCTCATTTCAAACATTATAATCTTACAATCCACAATGTCAAATGGGCTGAATTTTTTTTGAACATATTATTTTATCTGTTTTGCACACTTTTGTATGGTTGAAATTGAGAAAAAAAAGTTTTTAATTTCAATTTTGGGCAATGCACTGAAAGTTGGTAGTTTCTAAGATTTTTTCTCAAAAAATACCCTTGGTCCTTTAGGGGTTAACCACCACTTGGGAGAGGGGTACAATGATACATGCATAAAGTGGTTTATAGTGAGCCTTTTTAGCAAAGGACCAATAAGGGAGAGAAGAGTACATGCGTAAAGTGTTTTACACTAAGTCCTAGTAGAGAATCAATAGGGGAGAGAGAGATACATGCATAAATTGGTTTACAGTGAGACTTTACTTTGAATCAAGTTGTTGCCTCCATTGGTACAATTGGTACCTAAACTTGTAAAAAAATTAAAGAACCAATTTTAGATTTTTATTTTAAAAAAATACAATTTTTAAAGAAACTTTTGGGTTGCCCAGATTGCCCTCCCTCCGTGGGTTGCAGAAATTTTTGCATAACTTCTTTGTCAAATGTCAAAATGAAGAAAAAATTAGATGCCCGTGTAGGTCTTGGAATCCCCACCTTCAATAAAAGTTTCAAAAATCATACAAAATAATTTAGCTATAGGTACATGCCCAAAATCCATTTGTCCTGTGGAAGACAGTTGAGCCTTTAAGAGTTAAAACCAGTGTGAATCAAGGGTCTATAGTTCAAGGCCCCTACACCAGGTATATGAATTCACTTGAAGCAGATTATGAGCTTAACTGATTTTAGATCGCCAAAATTTTAGACCTTATTTACTAATAGGGAAAAATATATATACAAAATTCCTCTAACCCAAAAGACGTGGCAATTACTTCCACGCCTAATAGTTGATTGTCAAGTTGAAATATCCGCACAAAACTTATGGATCATATATGAAGATACTCTAAAAGGAGCATTGTCATATCCTTTCACTAAATTTGTTCATGATTTTTGTGAATGCTTCAACGAAAATAATAAATAAATAAATTTGATGGAAGATTACTTTGACTTTCTACCCATTCGTATTAGGATTTAAAAAAAGAAGAATATAAATGAGATTTGGAACTCCACCTAGGAAACAAGCAGTACGTTTTGACTTAATTTGATTTAATTATGAGCTCTGAAGCTTTTACATAGGCTACTTCATGTATCCCAAATAAATTACTTTCCTCCTCCCTTGCACTTGCACAAAATGCTTGTATTTTTACTATATATTAATATAGAGTGGCTTGTGTGATTGTGTATTTGTCAAATGAATTACAACTTTTACTAGTTATTATCAAATATTTTAATGATCTTGTTCCTAATTCTTGGATTGAAATTTTCTTGCATTTTGAGAAATACTTAACCCTTAAGCGCTCAATCAATCATTTTCTAGTTGCTGCCTTCTTTTGCAGGTTGCCCAAGATGCTATTTTTTAAAAATCAAAATTAAAAAGTATTCTCAAATAGGAAAACAAGTCTACTTTCCAATCCAATTTGAATCATGTCAATCCAAGTTAAACTCCACCAAGGAGAATTTTTCAAAAACAAACATTTCAACATTTGCTAATTACACAATATTTGTTAATTTGGAAAAAATACTTTCCCAAAACAAACTTTGGAAATGTTGGATTTTGCAATTGAGAGAATATTTGTGGTGACTTTTAGTGAGTTTTTTTATAATTCCTTCAAGATATTTCATCATTGATGTAAGATCTTGAAGAAATCATCATATAATTTACTCTAAATCACCTAAAAACTCGTAAAAATAAAAAATTCAGAAGTCCCAAAATTAGGATTTTTCCCCAAATTAACAAATATTATATTTAATGTTACAAAATTTACTAATTATAGAAGCTAATGATTTTCTCTCCTTTGAAATGTTTCCTTTCTAGATTTAAGAATATAATATCTATTTTAAACTAATAATACCAAGTTTTAAGTTCTATTATTTGAAATTGTAATTTTGATGAATATTAAAAGCTAAATGCTTCTAAGTTCACTAAGTAAGAGTCCTAAACCTTTTGTAAATGTCTAATTGCATGGATAATTACTAAATATCATGATTGTTGTTTTCTCTTTTGAAGCAAACTTCATCAAAGTCACAAAAATATCATTTTATATTGCATCCAAATATGCTAGTATCTTATAGTTGCTACAAATTTGAAGTAGGCGTCTATAACACCCTTCCAAAATATTCAATGCATATCCTTTTCACCTTTATCATACCCTTCAAACTAAAAACGTTTCACTTGCCAACCACCATGAAGGATTTATTCAATAAATGTGTGCAATGAGTGTCAAACTTTATATAAAAAAATGGTAAAGTTTCAATATGTAGTGCAAATTCTCACAATTAGTAAATGCGCAACTAACTATATAACGTAATCCCTCGTACATGTAACCAAATTTCATATCAAAAACTTTCAATTTGTAATCATCACGATCATAAATTTCTAAATGATTCTATGAAACTTCAAAACTTTTTAGTACTGCATTAGTATTGAAAAGAAAACATCAAGCTGCTAGGATCGGAGAGGCTCTATCCTTGTTGCACTCTAACTTGCTTTCGAGTAAGCCAGGCACCTACTACTCAAACTTTTTCATGGTATCTTCTTTGGATGCAAAGCTTGAAAGCTTCCTCCCTTGCTATTTAGAGCCAACAAACAAATACAATACAAGATGCTAAGTCATTCTTGATGTTTCTTTTGGAATAACAACTTTCCTTAGCCCCTAATCGTCTGAGGCTATTTTTGAGCTTTTAGAAATTTTCTCTAAGTTGAACAAAAAGCCAACATTTCAATGAGTTGTATTAGTTTTTCTAAAATTGTAACTATACAAATTCAAATTTGATATGTTTAAAATCATATAGAAAAGAAAACACAACAATATTATTTATGGATTGAAAGATTGCAATGTTTGATCATGAGGTGTTAAAATTGCACAAATGGCTTGAAGTCTTTCAATCTTGTTTTCAAATATTGAATTAAAAAATTGGTCAACAAATGAATATAAGGTTAAAGGACATAACATATATGACTCTAGTCACTTACAATTTTTCAGAGTCTCTTCTATAATTTTTTAAAATGAGTTTCTAGTATAAACTTTTCCCCAAGATCTAGTGTATTTGTGACTCATTTTCAAGAGCTCTAAACACTATAGAAAGTCAAGACCCTTGCACAAAATTGTGAATAGAAAAATCATAATCAATCATTTTCAAAATTAAAGTTTTTATACTAAAACTAGACTTCAAAAAAAAAAGTTTCAAAACACAAACTACTAAAAATAGCAACTTATTTAGATTTATTGAACTTAAGAGTATTGTCAACACCAAAATGTGGTGCCTCAAGCATTTAGGGGTTAAAAGGTAGCTACATGTAGTCTTTGTCAATACAAAGCCTTGTATTTTTCAATCTAGAGCCAATACACCAAGAGAGACCAATGCAAAATCACATACAATCCTTTTATGAACACACATTGTATTAATTTATTCCATGAAAGCATGTGACACTAAGGGCATCCTTCCATTCAAGGGGGTAATTGGTGAAGGTAGATATAGGCGGTCAATAATTGGTCGGATGGGGTTCCATTTTTTTCTCAAACCCCATTCAATTGATTGTTGGCTATATTTAGTATTTACCTTCACCGGCCGCTTTTCTTGCATGGAAGGATGCCCTAAGAGGAGGTTCACTCTATGTCCCATGTCTTGTGTCCTATAGAAAATTTGAGAACTTGATTGGTAAAAAGCCAAAAGTTGAGGTTTGGAGCTTCACACCACTAAATCCCAAGTTCCATGTCTTGGTTCAATGCATATTGCTTACATGGGAGGACTTTTTTGGAAGTTTTAGCACCAAAGAAAGTGAGGCTTCACTCAAGGTTTGCGTAAACTATTTTGCTAAACCTAGCTTCTGGTCCAAGTCCCACCAATATTTTTGCATAAAATTTTCATTGTTTTCTTTAATGATCATTCTTGCCCTTCATAACACCATGAAGTTGGGATCTCACATTAAGGTGGGACTTGCAAAAATGGAATGTTGGGAGTAGTGTTTGCAACCCCTAATTTACATATCACACATTATGGAACATACTTAAATTAAGAGAATTGCAAAATCCACCACAATTTTTGCTAAATTTACCACATTGCTCCATGTTTAGGAGCTCCATAAAGAAAGAAAAGGGTAAATTTCATATTTATTTGATGACCATTTAATGATGATGGCAAATGCATGGCAAATGTACTTATTTTCCATATTATACATATTGAAAGTTCTAGAAGTTAAGCTAAGTAAAAAAAGAAAAAGGAAAATGGAGTACGCCTATCATCATCACTATATGGTTGTTTAATACTATAAATATGAAATTTTCCTTTTTTTCTTTATGGAACTCCTAAACATGGTGCAATATGATAAATCTAGCAAAAAGTGTGATGGATTTAGCAATTCCGTCAATTGATGTACACTAAATTTTGCATTTAGGTTGCCCTACATGTAAGAACTTGGTTTCTGCAACATTGCTCTTGTTGACGCTCCCTCAAGCATCTGAGCCTTGCCTCTTGGCCTACATCCTCTCACATCATATTACACTTTCTGCAACCATGTAGAAAGGAGAATTCAAAGCATTCCTCTGTATTGACAAAATGTGAAGTGAAAGACAATGCCTCTCACTAGGCTTTAAGGTAGGTTTGTAACTACCTTTATAACTGCTTAGATGAACTCCTTTCTCTTGTTCCTAAGTCCCCTTGGTAGGGCAAAGTTGTAGCACTAGACTAATTTCTTGATATTTCACACTATATTAATACTATTGCTGCTACAATATATTTTATCAATAAATATAATATTTTTTTAAAAGGGCACAACAAAGCTATGGAAAAACAAAATAGCAATGTTCAAGTTGTAAATCATGTGAAATCCAAATTTTTTGAGAGTTGTATGCACCTCCAAGTGGCCTAGCGATGAGTCATAAAGTAACTTTCTAAGATAAAGCAACCTAATTGTCAAAGCAACCTAAATGCAATATTCAGTGTAGGTCAAAATACAAGTGAATGACATGCATTCCAATAGTAAGTTAGAGGAGATTTTATTTTTACTTTTAACCCTTAACCCCTAAAGGACCAACTGTCCCCTCGGGGGACGGTTGGGATTTTGGGCATGTACTTACAACTAAACTACTTTGTATGATTTTTTGAAACTTTTATGGATGATGAGGAATTCAAAGACCTACGTGGGCATCTAATTTTTTCTTCATTCTGACAATTATTGAAGAAGTTATGCAAGAATTTTTGAAAAAAGGTGGAGATCAGGCAGCCAAAAACTTTTCTAAAAATAACATTTTTTCAAAACAAAAATCTGAAATTGGTTCTTTAGATTCATACATATGTGGGGAGCTTTGAATCATTCAATTCCAATTTATGATTGAAAAGTTTTAGTTTACGGGCAAGTACGGAACTCCCATACTTCTATTCCTTATGGCTCTGGTGCTATACTTTTTGTGCTCTTTGTGAATTTGTTTCTTGACTTTTTTTTTCCTTGCTGTAGTAGACTAAGATTCCTTGGTTTTCATCATTTGGATCAAAGTAATTCACATTTCTCAATTTTACATAAATCCTCCAATTTTGCCTAGTGTATATGCAAATTTGATGGCCTTATGGCATTGCAGGATTTTACAAAATATGATTCAAACCTCCAATTCATTTGAAAATTCTCCCACACTTACCTAACTTGGTCTTCTACTTGGGAAAAATAATCCTCACATTTGCGTAGAGCATTTTTTATATATTTAGAGGCAATCAAAGGCTTCTGAAATTTTTGGGCAGCAGAGAAAAACTTTCTTTTCACTTCAAAAGTCAATATCTCACTCCTCTACATCTAGAATGAGTTAAATTTTTTTTCCACAAATACCTCCCATAGTCTAGGGCAAGATCTTACGATTGGATTTCCAAAAATAGTTGTTTTTCCTACCTTTGTACTCATTCCCCCAAAAGTGGCAGTTTTCAGTAACTTTCATTGAAAAAAGGGCTTGGTCCTTTAGGGGTTAAGCGTTGGGGCGTATTACCGCGGATACACTGGCCCAGTGTATTCACAAGGGACGATTTTTGTCCCCTTTGGCGTTTAACCCCTAAAGGACCAAGCCCATTTTTCTGTGAAAATCATTGAAAACTGCCACTTTTGGGAGAATGAGTACAAAGGTAGGAAAAGAAGTTTTTTTTTGAAAGTTTGTCCATAGGATCTTGCCCTAGACTATGGGAGGAACTTGTGGAAAAAAATCAGCTCGTTCTAGATGTAGAGGAGTGAGATGTTGACATCCAAAGTGCAAAAAAAAGTTTTTTTCAGTGTTGCCCTAAAATTTCAAAAGCCTTTGATTGCTCCAATATCAAAAAAGTTGCTCTACGCAAAGTTGAGGTTTATTTTTTCCATGTTGAAGATCAAGTTAATTATGTGTGGGAGAATTTTCAAAAGAATTGGAGGTGTGAATCATATTTTGTAAAATACTACAATACTGTACGGCCATGAAATTTGCATATACACTAGGCAAGATTGGAGGATTTATGTAAAATTGAGAAATATGAGTTACTTTGATCCAAATGGTGAAAACCAAGGAATCTTAGTCTACTACAACATGGAAAAAAAAAGTCAAAAAAAAAATTAAAATAACAAATTTAACAAGGGGCAAAGGAAATGTAGGTTTGGGAGTTCCATACTTGCCCGCAAACTAAAACTTCTCACTCATCAATCAGAATTGAATGATTCAAAGCTTTCTACATATACAAGAATTTAAAGAATCAATTTCAGATTTTTTTTTTTTTTAAATGCAATTTTAAAAAAGTTTTTTGGGTTGCCTAGATTGCCCGCCCTCTCACATTTTTCAGAAATTCATGCATAACTTCTTTAATAAATGTCAAAATGAAAAAAAAGTAAGATG
This sequence comes from Ulota crispa, assembly GCA_963920765.1. Classification (NCBI taxonomy): domain Eukaryota; kingdom Viridiplantae; phylum Streptophyta; class Bryopsida; order Orthotrichales; family Orthotrichaceae; genus Ulota; species Ulota crispa. The sequence continues at coordinate 24,773,289 of OY987244.1, read as the reverse complement.
TACACGTACATTTTTGAATTCCCCACCATCCTTAAAAGTTTTAAAAATTTATAAAAACTAGTTTAGTCATAGGTACATGCCCAAGGTCCATTTGTCTCCAAGGGGACAGTTGGTCCTTTAAGGGTTAAGGTGCCGCTGATTTTGCGTCCCCCTGCGTAATTTGGAAAGGCTGACTGGCAGGGTCCATTGAAGCAAAGCAACCTGGGGGCAGTGCTGGAGGGGGGAGTTCTCACAAACTCTACCAGTGTGGCAAGTCAAGGCTGTAGCGCCTTCAATGCACGGTCAAAGGTGTCGGACCTTGTCCTCCCTCACATGCCAATATTCATCCTTCCGCACCGCCCCCTACTGCCCCCCAGGCCCCCCTACGCCTGTACCGCCTCGTAGGATACATGGTGATATGAGATATGTCCCATGCCCGTGTCTCCACGTCCCATTGGGTAGGAGGGGGGAATTCCACCTTTGTTGGAGTACAGAGCGGAAATTTAAAACATGTGTCGGAATTGGAGCTTCATTGTTTTGAAGCCCAAAGTTCCAACTCTAAGGGCCTCTTTACCAGAATCAGTCCATGTTTATCTATTGCTCTCTGTTATTGGTCACAAAGAGTCAATTTTTTAATTCATTGACCACCTCTAATTGTGTAAAGTGGACTTAGAGCATCCCCAATCTAACCAAGAAAGAAGCTCAGGAAACTTTATCAAACCATGTTTGACTCTGGCTAAGTTACAGAGCAGGGGCATTTTTTAGTCTAACAACCCCCAATGCACACAGATTTTTGACACATTGTAAACACAATTATTTATTGTTCATGTTTTTTTTAAGTGCTTATGTGAGGAGATTCATGTCAGAAATATCTGAAATTGCCTGAAATTGCATCAAAGTCAGAGAATCAGATACTCTGGAGTGGTATTCATGACTATCTAAATAGTGCAAAAATGCAAGAGAGGGGCTCTTGCATGGGGAGCCCTGAAAAATGTAGTTACAAGTACTTGCTGCATTGGAGCCTTGATTTTCACTGAAGCCCGGATTATCTCTCGGTACAAGCACATTCTGCGCTTCCTTACGGTTAGATTGGGGATGCTCTTAGACATGTCTTGGGGTTTGATTGTTAATTTTAAACTTTTCCTCATTTTCTCTTTCTTATCGTATCCTCTTCCCTTCTCTTTTCTTCTCACTTCTTAGTAAAAGTCAAAAAAATTGGATACAAAGAAATAGAGGAAGAAACTTGTAACTAAGAAGATTTTAAATTTTGCTATTAAAACTTTGATAATACTGCAAAGTGGAGAATGCAAAATAATTGAACGTGCCGTTGTTTTTGTGTGTTTTTTCAATGGAGGTAGCTATAAAAAAACATGATGTTAAACAAAAATTTAACTTTTACAATAAATTCTTCAATGAAGTTTATTCACTATAATAGTAAAATTATAATTATTGTAACCAAGAAGTATTTATTGTTGTAAAATAACGCTTTAGCAATAAATTAGCATTCTAGCAATGAAAAATATGTTCCTAATACTTCTCTAAAACAACTGTAAAACCAAATTTTGAATAGTAAATAGCACCAAAGTTTGACAAAAATAGACTAGACAAAACTTTGGGATGGCTAGGTCACCCTAAAAATTTGGCAACATGATCTCTTGAGTTGTTTCAGTACATAATTGAGGTGACCATGAAACATTATCCATTTTGTGACATGTCAAATTCCATGTCATTTTATTTTTCATTTTGAACCTTGGTCATTCTTATATTTTGAAATTGGTGTGAAATAAACTTGAACCATTCCTTCTACTCCAATCATAATGCTCTAAGAGCTTTGCTTATGACCATCGGTCACTAATGTAAAGAGGCCCTAAGTCTCAAGTTGTATGCATTTTTTAACTTCAATTGTTGTTGCTTTGAATGTGTATTCTTCCATTTTCATTACCAAAGGATTTAAGAAAGAACATGTTCTTGTTATTTTGTTTTTTTTCATGGTTATGAGATTTTGTTGTTGTCGACAATGCTCCTTACTAGATTATCAAAATGACGATGATATTGATTGATATTGTTTAGAGGCGTACGCTATGTTCAACATGAACAGTTTTGCAAGTTTCAAGGATTGACGAGTTTTTGGAGCAATTGGTACAAAATTTACTTTTGAGTTAAATGCTTGTAAGTGAATTTGTATTCAAGGACTTGTGCAATCTTCTATAATACCTATTTTAGGTAAGATGTACACACATTTGAGAGAAAGCAACTACGCAAAGACTAGAAGTGTTGCAACTCTTCTTTGCTTGAACTCTAAATAAATTTGGTGGTGATTATTGATCTACATAAAGTAGCCTTAACTAACTCTATTTTTTTTCAAAAATGTTAATAGCCTACACCACTATGTGAGTGAATTCAAGGGCATTGTTGTTTCTAAACCAACTCCGCTTGAAATAAACAAACAACAAAAGAATTTGAAGCATTGCATAGTGTTACATATATCAGGTTGGAGACTTGGGGGCAATAAATGGAATTCATACTTTTACTATGATACATCTTTTGGATCCTGTGCATGTTATTGACTTTAAGGATTTTATTTAGCTTTCTACAAGGAATCTTTAGTGAAATACAAGTTTGGGGATTACAAATACAGATGAGCTAGATAAATTCATTGTTCAAAATCATTTCAAAAACTAAAATTAGGAGGAAAACAAATGGTGTATTTTGGTTGAGTTAGATTAATGGCGTAAATGTTTATCTTATAAGACTTTTATCCCACAACTAAAGGTGAAAGAAAAATGATCTCAAAAAAAAAATCATCCAATCTCAACATCTTTTACAACCCTTTTTTTCTAAAATCTAAATGTTTAGTTTTTTAATATTAAAGCACAAAATTATATAAATACAATTGATTGTTGCATGGCAATTTTCATAAATGACTCACTTTTGTGATTATGATAATTATTTATAGAAGAAAATTCATACTACATTGCTTATAAATTTTGACACAATCATAAAACTTGAAAACTATGCAAAATGTCATGCAATTGCAAATTTTATGGAACTATGGGCCAAAACAAAGTCAATTATGTACTCATCTTTTTGTGTCAAATTATTTTTTTATAAATATAATTATGTATTTAATAGTTGTCATCCCACCTTTACTAGGTAATTTTGAAGCAAATTGTTTTTTTTTGTTTTTCTTGTAGTAAGGGTTTTTGATGTTTAACGATATATTTTGGCTACTTTGTTGTTACAAGAACACACAAAAATAAAAATGGCTTATGTTTGGATTATGTTTTTACTACCTTTACATTATATGCCATGCCTAAAGTTTTTTTTTAAATGCTTTTTTTCTACCTTGTGTGCTTGTTAGTTTTGTGCATAAACAACTTGGTTTAATAATGCATATATTACTTAGTTCAATGTATTGTGTTATCAATGGTGTAATCAAATCCTATGCACCAACAAAAAAAAGCATATGTTTTGTCACTTGCATGTCCAAAAGAATTAACTAACATTCAAGGTCTATTATTACCATTGTAAAAATGACCAATCTTTATTCTTGTTCTTGTGTATGTCCCAAACAACTAGTGAAAGTTTGTATTTGGACTAGCGTTTGAAAAAGAAAATATTTAAGAAATAAAATGCTTCTTTTTGTGTAGATGATACTAAAAATTTGATCCATGATAGTTGGTAATAAGAAAAAAGACACTACAGAGACTCCACTTTAAATCATTCTTTATCATTAAGTTGAAGGATTCATTATTTTCCTACTTTTATATTTTCTTATTTTCAATCTTCATTAAATAAATTTGAAATTCTTCTAAACATCAAGTTTAATCCAATTAAGGCATGTTAGATATACACATATCAAGTTATTGTTTTTAAACGTATGTACTTGCTAATCTTTAATTGTCAAGTCTCAATATTTATCACTTGAAAAATAATGGACTTCATATCATTTATTTGAACAAATGCTTTGGTTTACTAAATATCATTACCAAGCAAGTGAGCAACCTGACATCAGTTGTTATATGATTGTGGACACTACCCAAATGATTATTTCAAAAATGTACAAATTAATGAGTCATCACATTATACTCCAGCCCCTACCATTTTTTGAAACGTAGTTAATCTATGCTATGTGTGAGCTTTCTAGGCACCTACAGTATTGGTTTATGAATTGTGCCATTGACTATGGGAAAGGCTTAGCTTCCAAATTTCCTAATTACGAAGCAAATTTTACAATGTGAACATAATAGGCATGTCAAAAAGACATACACAGAGAACTTTCACGCTCTTACATATGTCTATTTGTTGGTCTCTATGTGCTAAGTTGCAAACTTTGACCCTTGTTGCATATTCCACTTGAGGTCAGTTAGTAACCCAATAAACCACCAAATGATGGAGAATGAAAATCAAATGGTTTTCGTGTAGGATAATGCTCAACAAAGAGAACATTAGGAAGGAAAAAAAACATAAAATAAAGGACATGGAGGTCAAAACTTAACAAAGCTCTTTTCTTATCATGTTAGACTAATCTAGCATTACCCAATGTAAACTTCCACAGGGAAATAGATGAATACAATTAGTAGTCATGGTTTAAAATCCATAATTCTGGATTACACAATGAAACTTACATGTGCCTTTCACAACCCTGGTTCTCTTGAACATTCCGCCTTTGAAATCAATGGGAGATTCCCTGGTAAGGTTTACAAAAGAACAAATTTCTTACGTTGATTCAGGACAGTCTACCGGTGCTCCTCAAGCATTTATTCCATGCCTGCCTCAATGGGAGTTAAAACTCAGCTCTGTCTTTGGATGTCTTTGAATGTTTTTGGATGTCAGATTATGGATGTCAGACTTTGGATGTCGGGCGTCACTGGGTGCTGTTTTTTTTCTTCTTTTCAAGGTCTGAGAAGTGCACTTTCATCATCAGCTTGGTTTCTTGAAGTGTGCGACCAGGAAATATGATTAGGTACATCTACTGCAATTGCTGTAGGGTTGCGGTTAAAGCTGGATTTGATCTGAGATGTGGATGAACCCTCATGGAATGAGAATGATACCACTGTCACCCCTGCCTTACTTTTACTTTGTCACAGGTATATCAACCCCATCTCAGGTGCCTGGATCAAACTCGGGCCTGTCTCAGGGTTCAGAGAGAATTAAGTTAGCCGGGCTCAACCAGAGTGGAACCCTCCCTTCACTAACTTCATCCAGCTGAAACTCGGTTACAAGATACAAGTGATTTAAGCACGCAAACCTGCACAAGGTACTCTAATCTTGAGTTTTCAAGGCTATTCAAAAGCCAATGGCGCTAAGTTTTATTGGTTCCTCTCGCACATCACAAGACCAAAACAAACGGACATATTTCTATGGACAGTGGCAAAGTGTGGTGTAGCCACCACCAATGCATGGTTACAAAGATTAGGGAGGACAACACTATTTCGTGAGCGTAAAATGGTGAGGCCATGAGCGGTGAGCTAAGATTTTGTGAGAAATAATCTATTTTGAGCTCTAAATCAAATGAAGAACTCAACAAACAGCAAGATTTTCAAAAGATGAAAAATTATAATGCACGATTATAAAGCCTTCTGTACACGTTTATAGGTGAAATTTTGTATATGATGAAAAATCTAGGCTCACTGCTCATGGATCGCCGCTCACCATTTAGCATTCCAACAAGGCACTCTTTGGCAAATTTGATGTTGACTTTGACTCCGAGACTCCAACTCCAACACATACGGGTAAACAAATGACATCTCAGTCACTGGAATATCTCCTAGGGTTTCTCTGGCTTGCACATTGCGGTGATGCATTTTCAAAACGAGGGTCTTACTCAAGAGGGCGTGAATTGCAACAATTCAAACCGGCCTTGCCAAGTGGCCAGCCATGCACAAATTTTTCCAAAGCTCAGAGAAAATGAGCAGAGAAAACGAGCTAGATTAGAAGCAGCTTTCTTCCAAATGGGAATCAGACCACCACCTTTTTAATAACGAAAGGCTTAAGTTTCCTAGAGATTACTGGCACTTTTAATCCACACCACATGTATTTCCTGTCTTGATTTCAACACAACCGCGTGAGCAGGTCTGGGTTTGTCCCTTAGTTTTGCCCTCTGGGCCTTGTCATACTAACTTCATCCAATCATGACTGCATCTTGCTGGAGTTGCTGCTTTGAATTTGACCTACTAGCATCCTTTCCTTTTCTCCTCTTGGACTTCTCAATTTCAACTACCCATAACTCCAACCATTCACAACCAATTTTAATTAATCTAGTCAAAGTAGTCAAAGTTGTTTCCAGCTTACTTTTCTTAACGGTATGAGTAGTTTTGTGTTTGTCTCTCACTAGTAACCTCACCAGGCCGTTGTCCGCTGGGGTTTGTTTGTTTGTATCTTATTCCTCGCAATGGATTTTTCATTCCTTCGAGTCCAAAAACAAGAGTGTAGTCAAGCAGCAGTCGTTGCCCTGCCCAGTGGTGGACACACTGTGCAGTACAGAGCAGTGCACAGGACTGCAGAGTCTGTCTCAAGAGACTCTAGAGATTTTGCCATTCTCATGAGTCATGACGCTGGTGCCCCTGGTGGTCAGCAAAAGTGTTTTGAAGACTTCTACTTTTGTGCTTGCGTAGTTAATTCTCCTGCTCTCTCGCGCGTGCTAAATCGAGGACGTCCGCAACTTAAAGAAACTCTTCAATGCTTCAACACAACTGTACTGATGTACGTAGACATCTCTGAAAACCTGCATGCTGACCAGCTTCATACTTGACTGCAGTGGTCATCAGTCATCTCATCCATACTCTCCTATCTGAATCTGATGTTTTCCTTACAGTAGTACGTCCCTCTTTTTTGCATTTGCCAAAACCCAAAGGTGGATGCTGGCATATCTGGGTGATAATTGCCATCATAGTTTCTATTGCTCTACCCCCTCTACAGTGGTGTGGTGTGGCAAGTGTCCACCTACTATAATGCTGTTTCTAAAAGAACACCATATTAGGTAAATTGGGTAAAAGAGTACATTTTGGGACTTTTAAAGGTTTTAGGCAATCACCTTAAATCGAGTTCAGAGTTTTTTTTAATACACGTGCCCTCATTTGAGAGGAGAATTTGCAAGGGAAAAAATCTTGGTGGCTCAGAGCCTCACACTAAATATGATACTTTCAAATTTGGTTTAAGATAACTTGTCGGGTTTCAGGTGGAGTACAAAATAGTACCTCCATTTTTCCCAATTTACCTAATATGGTGTTAAAGTTGCATTACTCAACAGTGCATGCTGAGTTGGCAAAGTCGTTGACCTCATGAAAATTACAAGGAAAGCAACATGAGACTTAACACCATGTATTTGAATCTTCTCACAAATTAGTTTACCTAAAAATATGAATGTATTTAGCAAGATATTGTTTTACCTTTCACCATGGAGTATGGACCATGTGATTACGATTGCTTTAAAAAAAATCATTTGAAAGATTTTTTTTTTTTTTTTTTTTTTTTTTTTTTTTTTTTTTCCATAGGACAAAAAAAACGTCTGCTTTGACGTTTAAAAACAGTCAAGCACTCTAAAAATTACGCTAGACTTGATGACTTTAACACCTCATTTATGGGGGCTAGCTAGATGGCTAGGGAGAATAAGCTCCAATTTTTCACATGCCAAGAAAATATAACAGTTTTTAATTTATCATTAACCCGTAAAAGCATAAGCCATTCCTTTTGTGAAAACCATTGAAAATTGCCACTTTTGGGGGAATGAGTAGAAAAGTAAGGAAGTTACTTTTTTTCTTAAAATCCAACCATAGGATCTTGGCATCTTGCCCTAGACTATGGGGGTACTTGCAGGAAAACATTTAGCTCATTCTAAATGTAGAGGAGTGAGATGTTGACATCTAAAATGGCAAAAAAAAGTCTTATTCCTTGCCCAAATTTTTTAGAAGCTTCTGACTGCTCTTATGTCAAAATAATTGCTCTACGCAATTTTCAAGTTTGTTTTATCCATGTAGAAGACCAAGTTAAACATGTGTGGAGAATATTCAAAATGAATTGGAGATGTAAAACATACTTCAAAAAATATTTGAATGCCTAAAGGTCATGAAAATTGTAAGTACACTAGGCAAAATTGGAGGATTTGCATAAAATTCAAAAATTCAAATCACATTGATCAAAACAAGAAAAACCAAGGATTATGAGCCTACTACAACTTGGGAAAAAAATAATCAAAAAGAAAATACTCAAACTATTTAAAAAACTAAAGCACCAAATTTTACAAGGGACAAAAGGAATGGAGGGTTGGGAGTTTCCCAAGATGGGCACCTTCCCCCTCCACTCCTTTTTGCTCAAGTGTCCACACCTTGTGCCCACAAGGGCTGACCCTCTTTGGAGTCAACACTAACTTACAGAGGAGAGGCCTGCCCGGGCTGCCCCGCCCTTTTTGCCTAGTTTTAGAAAATTCTTGATGATTTTTTCATCAAATGTCAAAATGAAGAAAAAATTAAATACCCACATAGGTTATGGACTTTCTTGCATTAAAAAAATTCAAAATATTACACAAACTAGTTTAGCTACAAGTACATGCCCAAAATCCATTGGTCCCCCTAAGGGGACACTTGGGCCTTTAGGGGTTAGAAAATTGAATTTGACAAGTTTGAAGTTTGCATTTGGATTCAAAGACCTTGATTTTGTTTAGGAATAGTTAAGGGGAATAAAAATGACCAACTTCAAAAGAGGGGCAAGTTCTTGTTTTTATCCTTCACTCCTTGTTCATGAAATAGATGATCTATTTTACTCAAAGCAAGAACCTCATATCTATTAAAATGGGAGTTTTCCATTGAAATGAGAGGTAATGTAAAGGAAAGTTGACAAAAGGTTTTATGTCAATTCAACTCAAAATATTTTTTTTGACATAAAACCTTTCAGATTTGACTTAAAATTAAAAGGTTTTATTGCAATTTAGGTTGACTCGAACTAAATTGCAATAAAACCTTTCAAAAATAACCTAAAATTGAAATTTTTTATGTTTCCTTTGATTGTTTTGAGAAATGCCCAATCTCCCATTTTAATGAATATGTTGTTCAAGGTGTTAAAGTCATTAAGAATAGGGAGAGTTACCGAGTTTTAGTGAAATCCAAAAAAGTTTCAGGATTGTTTGGGATTTGAGATGTTTGGGGTTTGGGTTTGTTTAGGATTCTTTGGGATTGTTTGGATTCATACAAATTAGAGGGTACTAAAAGTATCTTTTCAACTCAAAGAGGTCCCCACAATTCCTCTGTCTTGGAAGGTCCGTTTAAAACGTGGACATGGTGTGTGAATAAGAGTTGTGGATGTTGAAATTTGGATTTGATCAATATGGTTGTGCACTTGTACCTAACATTATTGTCTCTAGCAATATAAAACTTGAAAGTCAAAATGATTACATATAAAGAACTGATGAGTTTAAACTGGAGTATATTTTAAATTTTTAAACGTGATGATTTCTCACTGGAGGGACTTTTTTTGAAATTGTTGTGTTACTTTAGTCTATAAGCTCAGTTTCACAAAAATACTATTGAACTAAGACTCAAGTTAAGTTTCATATATTGACTTTGTGAAATACATAGTCTAGCAATGTTGCATCCAGTTGTTGCCTTGTACAATCAGCTCACCAACTACCTCCAAATAGATTAATCGCACTAAAATTGCTTTTAATTATGAGTAGCAAAAAGATTGGAACCATCCATCAATCCCAAAGGTGTTGGACATGATAAGTTTTGGAGTTGCAAATTTTTTTGATCCTTTTACTCATGCAAATCTACTTGCACTCTTTCCTCCAATGAAGCAATGAACCTATTATACTCAAGAGTGGTAATGACAGGCATAGATTTTACATTTGGTATCATTTGATCATCAAAAAGGATATTTATTCACCAAGAACATAGCATTTAGTTGTAAGGATTGGGAAGATTTTAGCAATTCCATCATTTCCATGTACTTTGATGTAAGAAATTTTCCCTCAAATATTTGGTACTACTTAGTAAAGTAGCCATTCAAGAAAAAGAAACCTTTGAAATTGCATACTCCACAAACAATCAACAATATTTTGGAGAACAAGTTAGTAGCTACAACTATCCCACTTTGTACCACCTTTCTTGTAACTTTTGTAATACAAGCAATACTTTCTAGAATGTAATTAGAGCTACTTTTAATTACAAGTTGAGACCATTTTTGAGTTTGGAAAGGTTCTCATCTTCTAACTTCATTGGTCAGAATTCTAGATCAACCCCAATGCTTTTTTTGCTAAAAGTCAAGGTTGAAATTCTAAAACTACTTTAATGCTCAAAAGACAAGGTATAAATTGACCCTACCTCTAAGAACTGTGTTCAATCAAAATTGAAGGTCACTTTTTGTCTCAACACCATTGTCAAAGTTTCATAAATCATTTTTTATCTTGTAAAAAATAACATCACTTTTTTTGAAATCAACATGGTAGGGTGGAACCAAATGTACAAAAGCCCTTTTCATCTCATTCTTTCCTTCTTCTTTCTTTCTCTTTCAAAAAACTTCAGGGCTTACAATCATGACTTTTCTTTGTAGATTGAAAGGCATTACAATTGAAAAAAACAGCCTTTGCTACGCTCATGTTAGAGTGAGTGCAAGAGGCCATCTTGTAAATAATCCGGAGAGGCACCTGCAATAGGGCTTTCCGTAATGGAAGGAACTTGATAGCAAAACTTCAAAGGGAAGGGTTCCCTTGTTGCCTTTATATGAGGAAGCCCTCAGTGGGGCTTCTTCCAAGAGAAAATCCAAATAAATGTCTTTTATTAGGCAAGAATTTCCAAAGTTCCCAATGAAAAGATCTTAGACAGAAATGCTTAAAGATGAGGACCTTTCAAAACAATATTTTTGAGGCGAGGCTCTTGTAAAGGGAAAAATCGTCACTAGAAGAAAACATGCAACGAAAAATTGGTCTACAATAGTTGCAAATGTCCTAAATAATTGTAATTTGATATACTATATAGTTATTTAGGGCATTTGCAATCCATATGAACAAGTTGTTTAGAACACTTTTTACTTGCATGTGAGCATGTAGGAGAGTGATACAGCCTTGCAATTTAACCCATGAACGTAAAAGGTTATCAAAAATGCATCAAAACCCTAGTGTCTTGGGCTAGACCCAACGTTTAAGACTTAAATAGCTCTTAGCGTTGATATTTTTGAATGTATGTAAAAAGCAACCCCTAAGGTAGTCTGCTATTAAAACGACACCGCTTTAAAAGCGACCCCTCTTGAAATGCCCTGTGTAGGTACATAAATCTACGGGAATCTACGGGATTGCTTTTAAACCGGGGTCGCTTTAAATGCAAACTACCTTAAAGTAAGGGCAATTATAATGCACTTTTGGGTATGATCACAATTACCATTTCTTTTTTCTAAAATAGAAAAAATAAAATAAAATAAAAAACAACAGAGGTAAACAAATTGGTGTTGCCAACTAGGAGCCCTTATCTAGGCGTGGGCAGTTCAGCTAAGAACGAATGTTGCTTGCCATCTTTCTGTGGTGATGAGAAAAAAGTAAAAGAGTGAAACTTATGTGGTTTGCATTTTGCAATGACCTTACTTGCGACGGCCCTTCCACTTGTCCCTCCAAACTTAAAGGATTTTCTAGCCATGAAAATCTCATGAAGTAAAGGGACAAACAGCAAAGCAATTAGCCCCCTCAGTTACAATTGTCCTGGCTCTGTTAGGGGCAGTCCCTTTGGAGTGAAATTTGGTACAATAATCACTCGCAGTGCCTGGCTGGCTTCTCCTGCCTCAAAACAGTCAAACTCATCCCTTTCATCTGCTCCACTTAACTTGTCCTTCATAAGGCCCTTCAATTGTAACTTATTTGATATGAGTAACCACAATTTAATGCTGAATTTGACTGATGAGTGGTGACCATGTCCACCAGCCCCTCCTGCAATCTTTACGCCCAAAAGTACCTTAGGTAGTTCAAGTTTCTCAATATGTAAAATTGTGTGCTATAAATTCCCTATAACGAATCAAAGGACCCCTTTACACTAGGGGTTAAAGTCATGAAAATTTATAAGAAGAATAAAAATAAAAATGAAGGCCAAGCACAGCAATTGGCATTTTTTTTCATCTTATCAAGCTGACTCTCTTCAAAGAGTGGTTTTGATTCAAATGACCATGTTTTAAATTAAACTTGACAATGGCCTCTAGGTCAAGAATTGGCTTCTTGTTTTTGGAGAATCTAATTTATAAATTTGAGATTGTGTCAAATTGTCTCTTTTAAATAATGAAATATGTTCTAAAATTTGGTTTTGATTCTTAAAGTGAAAACCTTGTAACAATTTTTAAGGAATTAATCAATGAGAAGCCAGCATTGTGAGTGGCAAACTCTCCAAATCAACCTTGACTTCTAATGTAAAGCCGTCTTAAGAAGTAAAGTTTAGTTTGGTTTAGTTATAATGTTCAAACAAGATTGCAAATTATGACTTTTCCCATATCATAGATTGCATTCATACAGTTGAATTTGACATTGCAATTGATTAGGAGTTCAAATTTGATAATAGGTTTTGTTATAGGAATTTTCAGAAAAATTACTATGTATATGAATTGGCAAAAAAATAAAGTTGAAACTATGAATGTGCTTTTAAAATTTTATATTATTTCCTCACTGAGTTTTCTTTACAATATTAGTTATTTAGCTTACTGTATTGAAGTGGTTCTCCGATGAAAATTTTTGAATTAGGAAAATGAGCTTTTGACTTGAATTTTTTGTATTCTCCAATTGTTTCAACAACTATTAGGAATCCATATTGTTCAAAGCGATACAAAAATAATAATTCAAGAACCTAATTCTTTTTGAATTTGGATGGGAATTAGTGATCTTGCTGCAAACATGGGATTGGGTAGACCCTAAAGGATAACAGCCTACTAAAAGTGTTGGGTGTATTCATACGAGGACCATTTAGTACTTGAAAAAATGATTTATGATAAATGCCAAAAATTCTCCAAAAAAATCTAGTTGATTGGTAGTATGTTTGTGACTTGGCTTAAAATTTCCAGCTCCAATGGGATGCATGTGCTACCTAGATACCCCATCTATATACAATACCTGAGAACCATTGAGAATATTTTGAATGAAGCGACCTTAGCTTTTTTTTTCTAACCAAAAAATAGTTGAGTAGTAAGGGTGCCTACACTTTTTTTATAGATGTAAAGTTGGATGCTTTCAACCTTTCATCAAAGCTAACTCTCATGAAGGTTTTGTGAGAAATTAGAATATTACACTAGTAGGGTGAGGCGATATCAAGTGGAACCCTAAAAACTGGGCTCCTACTCCCAAACCCGTGTATAAAAGTTGGCTAAATATTTTACATTTTTTCAAATAATACTATAGAACAATTAGCCACACCAATTTTGGAGTTGCAAAAAAATGATAATTTGCACAAAACATTTTCACTGAGAAAGTATTGAGGAATGTATACAATATAACAACATCCTTGAGGGGTTAAAGCAAGTTGAATTGTGTTGATTCTGCAATCTAAGTTTGAGCTATTACTCTACTTGCATTTGGCACATGAACATCATTCATAGTAAAATACCCCTTTAATAAAGGATGCTTCAAAGAAAGGTTCTAATGTCTTACTTGCAAAGTGAAAAGACATTTGAGTAACATAGGATAGAATTGTGGAGATTTAATATGAGAGTGGATGTGAAAGGAGGGTACATTCATGTAAAACAGGGACCTTTAACACTTGATGGACAAAGAGCTTGTTTTAGAGCTTCTACATTTCTTTGCACAAGTTATTGCCTATGATATGAAAAAGAGAGAAAATGGAGTTTATGCAAAAAGATGCCTCCACATTTCTCAAAAGTGATTTTAAGATTTTCATGGAGTAACCCAATTTGAGAAAAATCACATTAAATCCACTTCTCTACCAACAAGTATTATGCAACACAAAAAGGGTTAGAAAACTACAATTTTTTATATTGGATGTAGTCCTAGAAATTGTTTTCAAAACCAACAATGCTAATTGGTTCCATAATCTAGACACATCTCCACACCTACGTTTGCATAATAGAAGTAGACACCTCAAAGTTTGCCCAGAATGGAATGCCCTTGCAAAAAGGAATTGACTTTTTTCTTCTTTGAGAAAGCTTGAGTCTATTTTTGCAAGTCTTGCTTACCTTGTTCAAATAAAAATAGTCAATTTAGACACCTTCATTCAACTTAATCTTGCACTTGGCACATCAAACATTGATTGTCACTTTAGATGGAGCTTCAAGTTTAGGCCCAAAAGCCAAAAACCCATATTTTCTTTTACACAATTCATGATTTTTAAAGAATGCATGTGCCTTAATACGTATAACTAAATAGTTGTGTTACATCGAAACACTTAAATCCTTCTTGTAGGGTAACTTTTGTAAATTTCAAACTTGATGTTGACTGGATTTGATAAAGAAGGGTCTACTAAACGTCTTTGACAAAGTGTTTAACATCTTGCTGTATTGTATAGTACCCAAAAAAAAGAGTATATAACACCTTTTTATGGCATCAAAAGAAGTATGTATAACTATGTATAACAAAGAATATAACTCACATTTCATTCTCACATTTTTAATATGCAATCCTCATGCAATTTGGATCAAGCATACCAAATTTCAGTTACTAAAACCCAAAATCCTATTTTTGGTAAATAGTTCTGTGTCAAAATCATGATTTTACAAGAAAGTTGATTAATAGATAGTGGTGATGAATTTTTGAGATTTGATTGCATGGATATGTAGGAGACATCCATACGCACATCTTCCTTTCAAACAAACATTTAAAAAATATATATATATATTCCTTTTGTAGAGATTTAATGTCAGAATGATTATGACCAAATTTAGTGAAATACATATTTCTTCTTGGAAATTAGTTTTTGGCAAAAAAACATATCATCATGTTTAAAGATACAATCTTAATGACACTGTATGAGTCAAATAACAAAAACTAATTTCCAAGAAGAAATACGTATTTCACTAAATTTGATCATAATCACTCTAACATTAAAGTCTCTACAGAAGGAATATTAATTTTTTTTCTTAAATGTTTGTTTGAAAGGAAGATGTGCGTATGGATGTCTCCTACATATCCATGCAATCAAATCTCAAAAATTCATCACCACTATTTATTAATCAACTTTCTTGTAAAACCATGATTTTGACACAAAACCATTTACCAAAAATAGGATTTTGGGTTTTAGTAACTAAAATTTGGTATGCTTGATCCAGATTGAATGAGGTTCACATATTAAAAATGTGAGAATGAAATGTGAGTTGTATTCTTTGTTATACATAGTTATACATACTTCTTTGGATGCCATAAAATGGTGTTTTGTACTCTTTCTTTTGGGTACTGTACACTACCCTAAAGAAAGTATACGTAAGTCCATTTTCTACACTCAAAGAAGTTGGTATAACAAAGAATATAATTGGCGTTTTGTCCTGATATTTTTGTATATAATCCTTGTGCAATCCCAATCAAGCATACCAAATTTCAGCTCCTAGAAACCAGAATCCTATTTTTGGTGAATTATTTTAACTAAAATTCATGGTTTTACATAATAATTGATTAAAGAATATTGGTGATGAATTTTGAGATTTGATTGCATGGATATGTAGGAAATATCCGTACACACATCTTTCCTTTCAACCAAAATCTTCAAAAAGTTTCAAAATTCCTTCTATAGAGATTTTTATAGTAGGGTGATCATGCCCAAATTTAGTAAAATAAATATTTCTTTATGGTAATAGGGTTTTGCTATTTGACTCATATATTGTGGTTAAGCATGTATCTTTAAGCATGACAATATGTTTATTTTGCCAAAAGCTAATTAAAATTTTGAAATATCTATTTTACTAAATTTGGGCATGATCACCCTACCTTAAAAATCTCTATAGAAGAAATTTTGAAACTTTTTGAAGATTTTGGTTTATAGGAAAGATGTGTGTATGGATGTTTCCTACATATCTATGCAATCAAATCTCAAACTTCATCACCAATATTCTTTAATCAATTATTATGTAAAATCATGAATTTTAGTTAAAATAATTCACCAAAAATAGAATTTTGGTTACTAGGAGCTGAAATTTGATATGCTTGGTTGGGATTGCATAAGGATCATATACAAAAAACATGAGGACAAAATGCCAGTTGTATTTTTTGTTATACCAACTTCTTTGAATATAAAGAATGGACTCACGCATACTTTCTTTAGGGTACTATACAATACCCCAAAGGATACATACGTACCTCCATGCTTTGGCAGTGAAAGAACTTGCCTAAAACTTGCATAACATAAAGGATAATTGACATTTTTTGTTGTGCATCACAATTTTGTGGTTCTTATGCAATCTCAAACAAGCATACCAAATTTTATTTTTAGAAAACCTACACTCCATTTTTGATGAATTTTTTTGTATCAAATTCATAGTTTGTACATGATAATTGATTGAAAAACATTGGTGATGAACTTTTGAGATTTGATTGCATGGATATATAGGTGACATCCATATGCACATCCTCCATGCTAAAAATAATTCCCTAAAGCAACAAAAATGTGATATTCAAAGGATTTAGTCAATTTTATTGTGACTTGTGATATGTCCAAAATTTTGTAAAATAGTTATTTTTGTTTTTTAACTTTTTTTTCACCAAGTAAACATAATATCATGTTCAAAACTACAAACTTAGTCACAATGTATGAGTCAAATACAAAAATTTGGTTATCATACAAAAATATCCTTTTCACAAAATTTTGGGTATTTCACAAGTCACACCAAATCCTTTGAAGATCACATTTTTTTTTGCTTAAGGGAATTGTTTTTAGCATGGAGGATGTGCATAAGGATGCTACCTATACATCCATGCAATCAAATCTCAAAAATTCATCACCAATGTTTTTCAATCAATTATCATATACAAACTATGAATTTGATACAAAAAAATTCATCAAAAATGAAGTTTAGGTTTATTGAAACTAAAATTTGATATGCTTGTTTGAGATTGCATAAGAATCACAAAATTGTGATGCACAACAAAAAAATGTCAATTATCCTTTATGTTATGCAAGTTTTAGGCAAGTTCTTTCACTGCCAAAACATGGAAGTACATATGTATCTTTTGGGGTACTGTACAATACATATTAGATAGACAATCTTGGGAGTGTATACTTTCATCTATGGTTGACATACAACGATATTTGCAGAACATGGACTCCAGTTTCCTTAGAATCAAATTTTCATAGTCCAATTTTATGGAATAGGCAGTACATAATTTTTCATTTTTTGATACTTTTTGACAAAATTTGCATTAAGTGTGACATGAGCATGGTTAACCTCTAAAGGACCCAGCAAAGTTTTCACCAAAAACTCTCCAAAACTGCCATTTTAAGAGCATCAACCAAATTTGAAAACAAAAAGGTTTTTATGCATGTATGACCATAGGATCTTGTAGAAGAATAGTTTTAGAAGATGTGGAAAAAATTTCAAAGTTTTCCACCGCATGGATTGGAAGATAGAATGGTTTGAATATTCAAAAACATCTTGTGGAAAACTGGGCAGCTACCCTTCAAAAAGTGAAATTCCTAAGGAAAAAAGGACTTGTTGGTGGTACTTCTCTAAATTCCTTATCCCACCTAACTAAAGTACATGTAAAAAAAGTTTCAATCATTTGGAATTGTATAACATACGGAAATGAATTAGTAAGTAAAAAGAAGTATAGGATAATTCAAAACACTAAATTGTTAAGAATTTAATCATGGAAATGAAAATTGCCAATCCCAATGGCCATAATTTTGGAATAAATAATATACATCCTTTGGTTTTGTTTTTTTCCCAAAATGTTGAAAATTGAGTAAAATAAAGAACTTCAAAGTTTACTTTAGAGTAGAGAATCCATAGCTGCTTGCAATCAAAAAATCCTCATAACTCTCATCTCATTGATCAAAACAGAATGATTCAAAGCTTCCTACATTCACATAAATCTCCTAAATCAATTCAAAAATGATTTTTTTGAAAAAAATGATTTTTAAAAAACTGCCCAGATTGCCAAACAAATGTAAAAAACAACATATTAGGCCATAACTTTTTATTCATAATTCCAAATGCTATAAAATTTGATGCATATGAAAGATAAACCTCGTTCCCACATTGTATTAAAATTTCAACCTAAAATATGAAAAGCTCCAATCATAGGTACCTGCCCAAAATCGCAATGTTACTAAATAGGGGGTTTGGTCCTTTAAGGGTTAACTTAGAGTGGGTTCTATGACTGAGACTGAACATTCAATATATGTTTTTCGTTGTCAGATCCCACGAGCCACGTGTCCATGTCCCTCGCCGATATTGTACCATGTACAATACAAGGCCCCCCGGTTGCAGCAGGGTTCTCACTTGGTGGGTGTCAATCCAAGAAAACTCCAGGGTAGATCTGCCCAGAATATAGTGGCCCTTCCAGGGGGTGTACCAAGTCTTTCACCAAATCATATCCGAGCAAGGTAACCAAAATTAGTTTTGGGTTTATGTAGAGCTCGTCCTCTTTACAATGTAAGGGCATCTCCAATCCAGCCGTGACTCCGGCACCCTACATGTTGTCAAACAGTGTTTGATTGTGGGACAATTAGAGGGCAAGGGCACATTAACCCCTAAACAACACAGTGTGTCGCTGCAACCAAAATAAGGTATATTTCTTGTATTCAGAGGTGTTGTTTTGGGTTTTGCTTGGATTTTTGAGGGTTGTGTATTGTTGTTCGTCTCCACCTTTTGGAATGTTTGGCATGTTTCTGCGATTGTTTTTCCAACTTTGTGAAGCGTTTGTATTGGAGATGGGCTACAAATACATAGCTATAGCGTTTCTGCAACTTACGGAACCCTATGGTGGATCCCCAAAATGAACACGTTGCCGGAGCGCCAAGAGCAAGCGCTCTTGTCTAACTGCTCTAATTCACAATTTGTGCCAAGAAAGGAACAAAAATCAGATTTGAGTCACATTAGAATTACAATACGGCCAGGATTTTACGGTTCCTTGTGGTTGCTTAGGGGTTAAGTAAACACAATTATTTATTTTTTATGCATTTTCAAGTGGAATCTCATTGTACTAGGTGCTTTATATGAGGAGGTTTGTGTCATAATCATTAAAAATTAATGTCATGGTCAGAGAATCACACACTTTGGAGTGTTATTCAAGACTCTCCAAAGTGTGTTAAAATGCAAGGGCAGGGCTCTTTTGTAGGGAGGCCTGCAATATGCAACTGCAAGAAATGACTGCATTGGAGCCTGAGTTTTCACTAAAGCCCAATTTAACACTCTTTACAAGCTTTCCCATATTTGTGTCACGGCTGGCTTAGGGATGCTCTATAAGCAAAACAAAATCAACTAGAAGAGGGATTTTTTTACTTTTAGAATTATACATCTTTTAAATCTATATGAATAAGAGATATTAGAATTGCACATCATAGGTCCATATTATCCATCTAAAATTGGGTGTAGTCTCCTATGTTAAATTGATCTTTCCATTTGAGAAGCATGAGTGTTGTATATTGAAATTGGGTGATACTGTATTTGTGATATATATCCCACCATGATTGTCCACTTTCTTTGAAATTCATACAAGCTAGATAGGCCAAGATGAGGTAAAAGCTATTTGCTGCTTTTTGGCTTCTCAAAGTCCATGAAGCGGCTAATAGTCAGTGGATCTCATACTTGTATAATGTTGTGGTTTGATATATCAATCAAATACTCCTTTCGTCCCAAAATGATCTTCCTATTACACAAAATGTTATAGATTAAGCTCAAAAAGAACAATTTTTCAAAATTTTTGACTTAGTTTGATGTCATCATATTGTTTTGAAATTTTGAGTTTCAAATTAGTTTTCAAAATGTGGTTTCAAAGTACTTGAAAATTAAAATTTTGAGGCATTTTTGAAGAGCACTGGTGGCCATGCACTTGAAGGCATGGGATTGGATAGCATGCCCATGCTTTTGGATAATGTACAAGTGTCGCTAGCTCCCTTCCTCCTCCAACAAGACGATCATATTGGGACACTAAATAAAGGTCAACATGAAGATCAATTTGGGACAGAGGCTTAGAGTGAAAAAACTCAAGGTACTTTACATAGAAGGATAAAAGTAAAATTGCCCCTATTATGGAGTTTATCAATTTTGTCTCTTTTGTTAGCTCTAAACTGGAACATTGTTTTGGAATCCAAATATGAATTCAAAACTCCCCGATTCAACCTTTAGGTGGTAGATTTCTAAAATGAAATGTGCTTTGCCAAGTAGAGATTGGAGTTTTTCCACTCAAGCATGCAATTATGCTGAAACAAATACCAAACCTAATATTGTAATCATGAGACAATTAAATTCGTAACAATTAATAACATTCCACTAGACATTGAGCATGGTCATGAGTTAGCACACCTTAGCCCTTTGCGGCATTATAGACAAAGTTCAACATCCACACTTCTCACTTTGTTATTTCAAAATTTGGCCAATATCTGAGAAAAATAATTGAGCATGTAATTTTGCGTCAACCATTGAGCCATAAACGTGCAATAAAATCCCAAATCAAAAAATTTCTCTACTTTTGCAAAATTAAAATAGAATTTGAGGAGCAAAGCACAATGTACAATGTCTTTAACTCCTAAACACTCAATTGACCATTATTCGGTTGCTCCCCAACTTCATTGGGCTACCAAATTTCAAAAATTATGTGACATGACATTTTTTGAAGTGGCGATAGGCACTTAGGGTATTTTTCCATGAATAACTAGTGAAAAGCATTGTAAAATGCCTTGGGTTTATTTTAATAAAAATTGGAATTTTAGTTTCAGCTATGATAATTTTGAGAACTGCATTCAAAAACCAATACTTAGTGGCGACATCCTACGCTCAAAATCTTGCCCATCCCATGGAAGAAACGCAATTGCAAGCCTTATGAAATATATTAGATTTTGAAATTTCTTTCCTTTCTCTTTGTGAACATTGGAAGTTTACGCTTGAATCATTAGTAAAGAAATGCTACATTTTACAAACAAAACTTAAAAAAAATATTGGCCTTCAAATACATACTACCTGGCTAAAAATCTCACTAAAATGAGCTAAAATGGGGTGAAATTGAACTTGTAAATTAAATTCCATAAGATCCAAATGATCACATGGCCTGAAAATTTTGGTGAATATACTAAGGGAATTGATATGTGCACACCCGGGGTTGTGTATGCACACCCCCTAGGGGTAAATTTTAGATTTTTATCAAGAAAAAGCTAAATTTGAAAATTTTGAATTCAGATTTGGACATTAAGATCATGGTTTAGTCTACAACCACTAGAAAGGTTGCAATTGAATAACACCCAATGAAAAAGCTTATCTTTTCTTATAAATAAAAGAAAAAGTAACACTTTTTTCCCTAACTAAGCTTTTCCAATGGGTGTTGTTCAATTGTAACCTCTTTGATGATTCTAAACAAAATCATGATCTCTTAGTCCAAATCTGAATTCAAATTTCTCAAATTTGACTTTTTCATGGTGGAAATTTAAAATTTACCTAGGGGTGTGTATATATCAACCCCAGTGTGCACATATCAATTCCCTATACTAAACAACTATTTACACAAGATACAATGGTTAAATTTTAGAAAACAATTTTCAAAGTTTTTAAGTTCATTATCTTAAAACCGCCAATTTTTGACAATTGAAAAGTCAAAGACTCGCCCTGGGCGTTTAAGCGTTAATACTCCAAAGGTGTAGCAAACTACAAGCTCATATAATTTTGTAAAAAATTGAAGCTACTTAAAATTGGACGCACATTTCTTACCATTGTCCATCCAGCTTGTACATGCTTATTCTTCTAAATGAATGAAAAGTAAAATTGGTAGGTGTTGATAAAAGTAATGCCACGTCACTTGGTCTTCATGGTACGTAGATAATTAATCAACCAATTAGTGAAGGTCAATAAGACATTAGGTCTTAGTCATCATCCATAGAAATCCAAATCTTGGAGTTCACGTAGTGGTAGGTGTTGAAAGGTTGGAGTAGGATATTAGGAGTTTGCTCTAGGTCAAAGGAGATTGCTGGTAGTGTACTTAGGTCCGGTTCAGACTGATGTCCGGTCAAAAATTTCTCAAATGTGATTGGTTGAAATTTGGTTTTTCTCTGCTATTGGGTTCAGACTGCAAATTTGTACAGTACTTTTACATCCATCTTCACCACCGTGGGGACCACCTTATATAGCCACGTCAGTGGCCAAGATAGTGAAGATTTGGGGCCTGCTCCAAAGGTGGTACCAAACTTGTCCGGCAGAGACACACTCTTGGATGACACCCAATTACACGGAAAAGTTTCTATTGGGCGAAACACCAGATAGGGTGCCGATTTCCGTGTTTCCGCCAATCGCTAGTCTGAATTGGGCCTTAACATTGGAGAGTAGACATGTGGTAGAGGCCATCTCTTGGAGAGGAGAAAACCACTTGGGTGGTATCCCATATGGTTAGGAGAGAGGTGAGTCCTTGGGAGGGTATATAAGGTAGAAACACCCATAAGCATTAATTTAAGGGTTTTGAACATGATATGACTATCAACAAACATCTAGCAAATTATAGGATCTTGTTAGCAACAAAAAAATAATGAGTTTGCACTTTTGAATGTATTATTTGGATACTATGAGAATAAGTGTAGTTAACCAATTTGATTTTAAATTTTAAATTTTCAAATTTGGTTGCTATTCTCTTAGTTGTGAGTGTTAGTTGAGCCAAATTAGGGTTAAATATACCTACTTGCATGTAAAAGGAGTAAATAGTCTAAGTGAGCCTAATCAAGTGGGAATAGAGCCAAGTGAAAAGTGATGTTACTTGAAAGTTATTGCCAATTAGGAGGTTATGGGGGTTGGTGGAAGCAATTACAAGTAGGAGAGATTGCAATGAAGTTTTTCACCCACTGCAATGAGCGTGCGAGTCCAGCCAGCTGGCTGTCTTTTGATTTTTGTTAGTTTTTTCAAAAAAACTTGTTGATTCTAAGTATGAGAAATATAAGAAAATGTTGTACAAATCGGTGTGATTATTAAATTGTGTGTGTGGTTGTGTATGTGTGTTTATGGTTGAGATATGAAGTTTCTGGTTGTTGAATGAGTTTTTGAGTCAATTTGGATTTATGTGTGTGTTATGATTTGAAATCATGTGTTTTGAGATTATGATCAAATTAGAAATATTTCCTATTGTATGAAATAAATGTTTATTTGTATGTTTGTGAAGTTTAGCTAATTGGAACCTTGCATGACTGCAAGTTTAAAATCCAATTTGGTTATGGTTTGAATGGAATTGCATGAGTCCAAGTTTGGTATTTAATTCTAAATGCTTTTGTTGATTCATTTATTGTTGGTGTCATTATAGTCTTATTTGGTGATTTGAAGTATGACTATAAGTACAAATGGGATTTTTTTTAAAGTCTGCGAGAGCAAATTGGATTATTTGAATGTTGAATAATGCTATGGGTTTTAAGTCCAATTAGGTCATTCTACTTTTGGTTTGTTCATAAATAAATACCCAGTGGGTGAGATTAACCAAGTTGGCCAGAGATGTTTATAAGACATTGGATGTTAATGAGAGCCAAATTTGATAGGTGAGAAGTGAGAGATGTAAACCAAGTTGGTAGAAAAGAATGTAAGTGACTTGGCTTAAACCAAATTGGTAGTTAAGCTAGAGAGGCTGTGAGTCATACAACCTATTAGGAGTGTTTAAGACAGATCCGACTTTGAAGACCAAATTGAAGGATTTGCTGGAAATTGGAATCTAGAGAAACCAAAGAAATCGAGTAAGATCTAGAGATAAAGCTAAAGAACTGGAGCAAATTGGCCAAAGAGAAAGATTGAAGCACAAGTGGAAAAGCTTAAATATAAAGATCAAATTAAGCAATAGATTTGAATATTCTTAAACTTTGACCTATCTAAGAGTGAGGGTATAATTCACAGTAATTAGCTTATGTTTATAACCATGAACCAATTAGGTTATAATTTCCTTTACCTTGGGTTGTTAATCGATTTGGATAAGTAATCAAGCCTATTTAACAAGCCTCCTTGAACAAACTCATCCCTGGATTAGGGTTACAAATAAATTAATCCAAATATTACTCTACAATAAGTTGTGAATTTTTAAAGAGCAAACTGCCATTGTACCCATAACCAACACTAAGGTTTCATGTTCACATGTTGTACATCCTTGTAATCACATCTACTTACTTCTACAGATTTTCCAAGATTTTAAAAGTGACGCTTATGGGTGTTCCTACCTTAGATAAGAGTGTTTGGGAACACTCTCATCTCTTCCATTTGTATTTTATGCATTTGAGTAATCCATGTATGCCTTTGCTCTCCTATCTTCCATATGTAGGAGCATTGTACTTAGCTATCCTTGACAAAAAGCTCTACATTTGTGTTAAAAAGTGTAGATAAATAATGTGCCACCTTTAATTTGCATGTAAAGGCATTATTGTATGCAAGCTAGCAATTTCATGCCATATTTGCAGGGCCAAGCTATGAAAATGTACTTCTATGAGGCTTCAAATTAGAGTGATCTGAGTAAGATCTTGAGATCCTCATTCAAACATAAAATATATTACCAAATATTATGCCACTTCACTCTATGGCTAAAGGTTAAGAGGTTGTCAATTTCCACCACAGAAATTAAGAATTTGGCCTCTTGACCTTTAACCCCTAAAAGCTCAAGTGTCCTCTTAGGAGACAAATGGACCTCAGGCCAGTATCTATGACTAAACCAAGTTTTATAATTTTTTTGAAACTTTTGAGGATGGTAGGGAATTCAAAGATATATGTGGGCATCTAATTTTTTCCTCATTCCAACATTTATTGAAGAAGTTATGCATGAATTTTTGAAAAACGGGGGAGGGCAAGCAATTTGGGCAGCCTAAAAAACTTCTTTGAAACTTGCATTTAAAAATAAATAAAAATTTGAAATTGGTTCTTTAGATTTATACATATGTAGGAAGCTTTGAATCATGCAATTTTGATTGATGAGTGAGAAGTTTCAGTTTGCAGGTAGGTATTGGACTCCCAAACCTCCATTCCTTTTGTCCATTGAAAAATTTGGTGCTTTTGTTTTTTTTTTTCTGACTTATTTTTTCCAAGTTGTAGTAGACTAAGATTCCTTGGTTTAAACTATTTGGATCAAAGTAATTCAAATTTTTGAATTTTACATAAATCCTCCAATTTTGCCTAGTGTATATGCAAATTTCATGGCCTTACGGCATTGCAAGATTATACAAAGTATGATTCACACCTCCAATTCATTTGAAAATTCTCCCACTCTTACCTCACCTAACTTGGTCTTCTACATGTAAAAAATAAACTTCAACTTTGCGTAGAGCAATTTTTGATATAGGAGAGGTCAAGGGCTTTTGAAAATTTTGGGCACTAGGGAAAAAACTTTTTTTTGCATTTCAAATGTCAATATCTCACTCCTCTACATCTAGAATGAGCTGATTTTTTTTCTACAAGTACCTCCCATAGTCTAGAACAAGGTCCTATACTTGGGTTTTTGAAAAAAAAATCCTACCTTTCTATTCATTCCTCCAAAAGTAGCAATTTTCAGTGACTTTCACACAAAAAAAGGCTTGGGCCTTTAGGAGTTAAGATCCTAAACCGCCTGTGTGTCAACCTTTACACTAAAACCAAATTTGTTGAGGAGTAGCCACATGAGTTTTTTGCTGCTCTAGCAATTGCTTTTCCCTCTCTTGGTTAGTATGCAAGGAACCACTAAAATCATTCACAAAATCTCCGCCATTGTTCTCACTACCCTCTTGTATCCTACAAAAGTTATAAAGAGAAAGTCCCTTCGTAAACCTCCCCTTTTTCCAAATACATTTCAACAAACAAAAATCAAACCAATAATTCTTTATCAAATGAAACAAAAACAAGCAAATGATAGCCAAGCCAACACCATAGTCAAGTGAAGGCACAAAAATTCCAAGATTCAAACCTAGAAACCCTGATTCTTATGCTCGGTTTCATCTACCAACAAAGTTCACAACAAGAGATCATCTTACAAACCTTTGATGAAAATTGCAACAACAAACACGAATTGCGACCAAAAAACAACAATTTGTAGCAGGGATTATGTTGGACACAAGAGGCGCCGCTAAAAAAGTGACAAAGAGAATGTGAACAAAGAAAATTGTGAAGAATGAAGTGGAAAACGTTACCAAAGGAAGAAAGCATGTTACATAAAACAAAAAATACTAAATGGAAACTTTAGAAGTGCAAGCACAAGTCTTACAAAAAAAGCTCTAGCAATGCTAGCAATAGCAATTTGCACGGGATGGAACCAAGTTGTGAGTTTATTGAATAAAAGGATTGCAGATCAAATTCTATTTGATTTAAGAACAATTTGAGGTAGGAGTAAAAATATGTTCAGACAAAATTAACAAAAGAAGGTGCAATGTTTAAATTGACAAGATTTGTGGGTCAAATGATGGCATTCTAATTTTGAACATTTACTTGTCAAATTTGTATCATTTTAGACACCAGGCGTTTGTTTTGCTGTGCATGCCACTTCCATTCTTCCTTTGAGTGCACATTACTTCCTTTTTGTTTCATGTGTTACATTCCCTTCTTCAACATTAGTCATGAAGAGAGTACAAGCACAATAATTAAATGCCTAAATTTTTAGTCCAAGGATATTTGTGAAATTCTTAAAAAAGCAAGGGTATTCATGCAAATATTACAAACTTCAGGAGTATCCATTAAATTTTCCCTTGTCTAAATTGGTTAGTACTAGTATTTGTTTGAATTATGTTTTGAAAGGGTATACTACTTCTACTCAAAAACAAACTTTTGGCATGGAAAATTTGAATGCGACACTGAAGGTGCAGTCACTCAAGGCATTTGGATTTTCTAAAAGGTACTTGAGTAGACAAGAAGGGCAAACCCTTTGACTTGATAACAATTTTAGTAATCACCCTCACTTTAAATTTATTGGTTCACTACATGAGAGAAAAGAGTACTTGTTAGGTTGTCAACTTGAGTAGTTCATGGTCAAAATAATAGACATATATAGTAAAAATAACTTTGTAGAAGGAATAGCTCTAATGAAAAGTTGTTAAGCAATATGGAAATATATATGTCCAAAAGAGTGGTTGTTAACCCCTAAATGCCCAACTGTCCCCTCATGGGACAAACGGGTTTTAGGCATGTACGTACAGCTAAACTAGTTTGTGTGACTTTTTGAAATTTCTATGGAAGATGGAGAATTCCAAGACCTATGCAAATATCAAATTTTTTCTTCATTTTGAAATTTGATGAAGAAGTTATCAAGAATTTTTTGAAATTAGGCAAAAAAGGGTTGTTTAGGCAGGGCCTCTTCTTTGTAAATGAGTGTTGACTCCAAAGAGGTCCAGCCCTTGTGGCCACAAGATGTGGACACTTGGGCAAAGGGGAGTGGAGTGGAAAGTGCCATCTTGGGGGACTCCCAAACCTCCATTCCTTTGGCCCCTTGCAAAATTTGGTGCTAAAGGACCAAGGAGCCCATTTTAGGCTTTTTGGATACTTGGGCAAGCGTTTTTAATGGAAATACTTGAGACAAGAGTATCAAAAGAAGGATGTGTAAACTCATATTGAAAAGTCCCCCCCAAATAAGAAAGTGAATAATTTTTGAGTGAGATATGGTACCATATGCAATTTAGGTGGCAACACAAGCATCCCTAAAAAAAATCAGTAACAAAGAGATTGGGAAGGGTGTTGCCCACAAAATGTTCAAAAGCACTCTACAATGGCTTGGTCAATGTGCAAAATTTGCAATCAACTCTCCTTGATTATATAATAACTTCTGTTATACTATTTATTTTTAGGAAGAAATTCCTTTGGTAAGTACTCTACATGATGTTCTAGGTTAACACCATACGGATTTTGTAATTGAGATTCATTACTATAAGAATCTCTTTAGTGAAGTTTTTTGAGTGTGTGATGACAATCCCAATGAAATAGTTCTTGCTTCCAATTTTTTTCCACTATGTTTTAACCCTAAAAGACCAAGCCTTTCTTTTTGCCAAAATCACTGAAAACTGCAACTTTTGGAGGAGTTGGTAGAAAGCTAATGATTTTTTTTTTTTTTGAAAATCCAACAATTGGATCTTGCAGTAGACTACTAGAGGTACTTGTGGGGAAAAAATCAGCTCAATGCACATGGAGAGGAGTGAGATATTGACATATGAAGTGGGAAATAAAGTTTTTTTCCTTCCCTGCCTGAAAATTTTAGAGACCTTTGACCACTCTTAGAGCAAAAAAGTTGCTCTATGCAAAGTTGAGGTTTATTTTTTCTATGTTGGAGACCAAGTTAGGTTTTTGTGGGAGAATTTTCAAATCAATTGGAGGTGTATAACATACTTCAAAAAATCTTGCAATGCTAGGATGTATTGAAATTTGCAAATACACTATGCAAAAATCGGAAGCTTTATAGAAGATTCAAAAAAAATTAATTTCACTAAGGTAGGAACACCCATAAGCGTCAGTGTCCCCATGACCGTCACCTCTGAAATCTTGGAAAATTTGTGGAAGTGAATAGATGTAATGACAAGGATGTACAACATGTGAACATGAAATCTTAAAAGTGGTTATGGGTGCAATGGCAGTTTGCTCTTTAAAAATTCACAACTTATTCTCACAGTATCCAAATAATACATTCAAAAGTGCATACTCATTTATTTCTATTCTTAATAGGATCCTATAATTTGCTAGTTGTTTATTCATAGTCATCATCTTCAAAACCTTTAGTTTGACATTTATGGGTGCTCCTACTTTAATCCAATTGGTGAAAACATATGATTCTTAGTCTAATAAAACTTAGGGAAAAGAATTTAAAAAAAAAATTCACAAATTGCTTAAAATAAAATAAAAATAAAAATAAGAAAAGGGCAAGAAGAATGGAGGCTTCAAGGGCCCATGGCACAAGCCCTCTCCACTCCATCCTCTCACCCTTTTTTGGCATGTAGCCCAGCTACTTGACCCATGCACATGCAATTCTAAACTAAAGTTTAGGATCCTGATTTGGGATTATGGGGAGCCCATACGTGAGAGAGGGCTCTCTCACGTATGGGCCCTCAGCCCCAAAAGGCTCTTCATAATCTCAGATCAAGACCCTAAACTAAAGTTTAGAGTCGCATGTGCGTGGGTCAACTGTGGGCCGGCCATGTGGCCAGCACATAGGGCTTGCACTACAATGTTAGGGCCGGGGATGGGCATGCATTAAATGCCCTTGCAACTGATAGGCCGGATCCTCAGAATTGTCAGGCCGAGTCCAAACATTTCCTTCCAACATTCTTTGCCCATCCTTGCTGCATTCTCTTGCCCTTGAAAGTTGCCCTTCTGCTTGTCAACTCTCACATACAAAGGGGAGGCCTTGCCCAAACTGCCCCTTCTCCCCTAGTTTTGGAAAATTCTTCATAACTTCTTTGTCAAATGTTAAAATGAAGAAAAAATTAGATGCTTGTGTAGATCTTGGAATTCCCCACCTTCAATAAATTTTTTAGAAAATTACAGAAAACTAGTTTAGCTATAGGTACGTGTCCAAAATCCATTTGTCTCCCGAGGGAACAATTGGTCCTTTAGGGGTTAAGTATTGGATGATCATGAAATTTGTGGGGCATATAGCCAACTTCATGCTCTACAAGAAATTCAAATTGTACAAGAAATTCATAAAGTGGAAGATATCATTTTGGTGACAAAACCAAAAATAGGCATTTTAGAGAAATTTTAAAAAAAGTTTTGATCCTACTTTTAGTGTTATTATCTAATGAAATGTGCCCTTAAAAAGTCTAAAATTTTGAGAGGGTGTACATAAGTAAGTGAAAAATAGACCTTATGGTAGAATCATTGAAAAAAATTCAAAAATTTGATCCATTAATCATTTTATAGAGATAGGTCATTTTCAAGCCATTTGAGCATGTCACAAAGGAATTTTAGGGAATAATCTTTTGAGTGGTTTGAGTTTGTTTTTTTATTAGTTATTTTTTCAAGTTGTAGTAGGCTAAGAATCCTTGGTTTTGTTCTAGGTTTTATCATTTTGATCATTGTGATTTGAATTTTTGAGTTTTACATAAAGCCTCTAATTTTGCCTAGCGTATTTGCAAATTTCATGACCTTTTGGCATTCAATTTTTTTTGAAGTATGTTACACCTCTAGTTGATTTGAAAATTCTTCAATATATACCTGACTAGGTCTTCTACATGGAAAAATTAAACCTCAACTTTGCATAGATCAATTTTTTTTCTATAAGAGTGGTAAAAGGCTCCTAAAATTTTTGGGCAGCAAGGAATTTTTTTGGTCACTTTAGATGTCAATATCTTACTCCTCTACATCTCAAATGAGCTGACTTTTTCTCCACAAATACCTCCCATAGTCTAGAGCAAGATTTTGTGGTTGGATTTTCAAAAGAACTTTTTTTTTCCTTCTTTTCTTCTCATTCCCCCAAAAGTAGTAGTTTTTAGTGACTTTCACAAAAAAAAGGGTTTGGTCCTTTAGGGGTTAAGTGGATTTAGGTTTGATTTAGATTGCAGTCATAAATAGAACACCAGCCTTGGTCTTTAGTCCAAAGTATGTCATCCTCCAAATTGTATACATGCTTTTTCATCCAAAAAAATGGCTTTTCAAAAAAAGTTGTGGTCAAACAAAGAGGGAGACCCCAAATTATGGTCAAGTGACAGTTAATTCTTTTTCATAAAAAAATCTGAAATAAACATGATGTTGGTTATTAGATGAGAACGTTTGAATTTTGGGCTTGGCTTTTGGAAGTTTCACTCTAAGACCAGCCAAAAGTTTCAAAAATAATATTTTATTGCCTATTTCCAACCCCATGTCTTTAACCTCTCAACAAAATTTGACCACTCATTTCCAATCCCTCTCAACTTGGTCAGCCATAGTGTGAAGCGGGCCTAAGATAAACCGCAAACATGAATATGTTCTATCAGAAAATTTATTCTTGCTAAAACAAAGATGCTTTATGTCAAATTATGTGTCATTTTCTTTCTTGTAGGAGTTTCATAAAAAAGTTTTTTGTCCTCTTTGTATGGACGATATTTCCATGTGCATTGACCGAACGGGATATCAAACCAATCTACAATTTTTTGTTTATTTAAATCAACATCTTCCTCCATTATGTTTCACCCTGCTTTTTTGGAATTACTTGGGATGAACCTTCTGCAAGGGCTCAGGGTAAGTTAATCAAAATTGGTAGAAGACAAGTGAATGGGTTCCCTCCTTGCAGTGGTTTACAGTGGTTTCTGCATACCACGAAGCCTCTGTGGCATGCAACAAATGTGAGAGCCTTAAGTTTGCAGGGGTCAGCTCCTTGAACTGTGAGGTTTATGAATATATTGTAACTGACTTTCACAGCAGTGGGTTACAGCCTGCAAGCTGCTCTGTTTGTATCTTTGCAAATGTCACTCCACCGCGGTGCATTGTAACCACCCTTTTCTTAACTTTTATCTATTCTGCCAACCTGGCTCTTGTTGTTGGTTCCATTTAACCGGGACTCAAACTTTTGACATGCCAAACTTTTGGAGTTGCTCATATGGTTTCAGATTTTGAGTACAACGACTTTAGTCAACCTAGGCATTTATCACGTTTCCAAGTTGTTATGACGTTTTAAAGTTGTTACGAGTTTATCACATCTCAAAGTTTAATTCTCTCGTCTATGTTATTTCAAAAAAATCATATAATTATACGTGGACATTAGATATACTACCCAAAGGACGGTTGGTTTGGTTTGATTTGGGAATTTGGGACAATGCTATTTTGTGAGCATAAAACTCGGGTGGATCACTTTTTGTATGTTGGGTACCCCATGTGCGGCAAGGGGGTAATTTATGGGGGCTATTTAGTTCCTTGGGTCAAATAAAAAAGTCTCTATAATTATATAACTGGGTCAAATGGCCAATTTTAGGGCACTCTTTAATTACTTATAAGGGTTAAGTTTTTTTTTTCTTAGGCTATCTTCTTTATAATTGAAAATTTTGAATTGTTAACCCCCAAAGGACCATTGTCTATTTGGGGGACAAATGGGATTTTGGGCATGTACCTATGGCTAATCTACTTTGCGTTATTTTTTGAAACTTTTATTGGAGATGGGGAATTATTCAAAGATCTATGTGGGAATGTAATTTTTTCTTCATTTTGACATTTGTTGAAGAAGTTATGCATGAAAATCTGGAAAATGCTGCTCCTTGGGCAGCCAAAAAATTCTTTAAAATTTTCATTTTTTTCAAATAAAAATCTGAAATAGGTTTTTTAGACTTATATGGACATGGGGAGCTTTGAATCATTCAATTTTGATAAATGAGATTAAAGTTATGAGAAGTTTTTGTTTCTGGGCAATTCTAGATCCTCTACTCTAAAATAAACTTTGAAGTCCTTTATTTTACTCAATTTTCATTATTTTGGAAAAAAAACAAAACCAAAGGATGTAGATTGTTTATCACAACATTATAACCGTTGGGATTTGCATATTTCATTTTAATAATTAAATTCTTAACAACTTAGTGTTTTGACTCATTCTCTACTTCATTTTATTTATCATTTATTCCCATGTGTTGTATAGTTCCAATTGATTTGAAAATTCTCCCACACATACCTAACTTGGTCTCCTACATGGGAAAAAAACCTCAACTTTGTGTAGAGTAATTTTTTTGATCTAAGAGTGGTCAAAGCCTTCTAAAATTTTTGAGCAGCAGCAAAAATTTTTTTTTCCGCAATTCAGATGTAAATGTCTCACTCATTTTTGTGTGGATTGAGCTGATTTTTTTACCATGTGTACCTCTTGTAGTCTACTGTAAGATCTTACGGTTGAAATCTTGTAAAAACTTTCTTTCTTACCATTGTACTTGCTTCCCCAAAAGTGGCAGTTTTTTGTGTTTTTTGCTGAAAAAATGGTTTGGTTTTTTAGGGGGTAATTTGACAATTTAGGCTTTAGGGGTTAGGGTATGAATGCACTATGCTTTCATAAGTAATTTCAAGACAAAGATCAAATCCTTCATGGATATATACAATGCAATTAGAAATGCCTCTTCACTCCAAAAATTCAAAAGTAAATAAAGTAAGAGTCAAAGCATGTGAATGAACTCTGTTTACATGTATGTATTAAGAAAATCCTATTGCGCACAAACCAAATGAAATGAGTTGAAACCCCAAAGGCTAGAACGTGCACCCTAACACCAAGCAACAAAACCCTAATCCAAAAATGAAGTAGACTCTAACCATTCATCCACATTCGTTGTCCTCATTTTTCACCACCCAACACTTGGCACCCTCATTGGAACATTGGATACCTTGTATCCACCATATAAATACAATAGGACCATATGATACCCCACAATACTGGCCCCTTAATTACTTGTAAAAAAAAAGTAATGAGGCATGTTTAAAACCTACCTATATTACTTATACTCAATATTGCCATGCAAATGAACCCTTTCTTTATTGTAAATTTTTTATAATTATTACCTCAAAAGAACAAACCCCTCTCTATGTTATGCCACACATGAAATCTAAAATGCGTTAAGTTGTCCACCCGGGGCGTAAAACGGTTAGCCAAGATTTCTCCAAGCAGGAACTAATTCTAAACTCAAAATCAATGAATGATCTAAAAAATAACAATTTTTTTAAAAGATGAAAATTTAAAATACACCTTCAAATGGCCCTTATGTACATGGTTAATTGATTATGAGTGAAATTTAGTATTTTGACAAAAAAAAAAAAAAAAAAAAAAAAAAAAAAAACCTAAGCTCATGGCTCATGGCTCACTGCTCACTAATCCCTGCCTATGGTATAGCATTCCCAAATTGGATTGGAGATATGAAGATAAGAGCAGCGTTGCCCTCCTACAAATCAAGAATAATTTAAAACCAAAATCAAGTTTAGCAAATTGGTTGGCCTTGTAGTGGCCAGTCCACTGGAGCAACCTCTACTTTTTGTTTGAAACTGGGATAGAATATCAACTTTTGCTTATTGCACGGTGTATATTTGAAGGACCCTAAAATTATGATATGGAATTAAAACAACCCATAAATCAAATATTGGCTTTTTATGACTTTTGCAAGAAATATTCATGTTGCAATTTTTGATCATCCAAAAAAAAAGAGGTTTGTCTCTAAGCGAGACAAAAATCACACCTTTTTGACACACAATCATGATTGTTAATGAATTGTATTAGCAAATATGTGATTTGAACATCATATTAAGTAAATTGGGAAAAAGAGTACATTTTGGGGCTTTCACTATTTTTATCATTATGTAAAAAAAATGCAATTTCTTGTACATATTACAAAAAAAAAACATGCAATTTCTTGTACATATTACAAAAAAAACATGCAATTTCTTATATAATATTGAAATCTTAGTAATTGCCTACAAGAATTTCAAATAACTTTCAACTTTGAGCTATAGCTATGCCTACACTTACTATATTTAAGATTAAAATGGATTCTAAAATGGTACCTCTATTTTTCCCAATTTACCTAATATGGTGTTTTTGACCCTTATAAAACAAGGACAATCATTGTATGTCAATCTTTGTGAGTGATAGACTAAAAGAATTATACTAAATTGTGAAACTTGGAGTATTGAGCCAAGTAGTTTTTTCTGTTTTGCATAGTTTATTAAACTGTTTTTATCAGCATATGAAAGAAGATTCCAATTCACCAAAGAAGGCATACGTTTGGCATAAAGGCTATAAGGATTCAAGAACTTCATTGACCAATGGTCTAAATCCCATATAAATTCCATTCTTGGAATAGATTGCATTCTCAAAATAGTTTTGTGCTCACTAGTTACTAACTTACTGTATAATATTGTGGAGTTTCACATTAAGTCAACTAAAGTTATGTCTCAACTCCTAAGAATGCCATATTCATTCAATTGGGAATCCGTTGACTGTTTTCCAATCAAATGAGAAATATATCTTCCAGAAATATGCTAAACAGAAAGTTCATTCCCTTCTGAAATTTTGGAAAGAGTTCATTAGTTAGGTTTGAGGTGACCTCCTCAATTCAAATTTAGGTGACTATTTTGGATTAAGGTGAGGTACAAACGGTACCTCTGTTTTTCCCAATTTACCTAATATGGCGTTCAAGACTCATTCTATAGCTCCTTACTAAAAACAAATCCTCAGCTTTGTTGCGTTAAGGCAGCGACGTAGCATTGTTACTTAAGGCAAATTTAGGCTGTTGGATAGCATAAGAGGATAGACAAATTAGACCAAGCGGGCAAATGGATGTGCGCGCTTATATTTTTTAGGGGTTTTGACTTTTGACATATAAAGGAAGAATCAAATCACTATTTGTCATTTTTATTGCATGGTATGGCTTTAAATCCACATTTTGACTTCATGTTGGTAACATTGTGTTTCAACAACATGTACGAAGTAAGTTTTTTTCATCATTTTTTATCAATTTTTGAAATCAACTATGCGTTGTCTACAATGGACAAACATGAGCTCAATCGGGCACTTTGGGCAGATGGGCAACTAGATGGACATGCAATACAATGTGACAACCATGCATTTAGATGAATAACAAATTTTCTTGCAAGAAACCCTAGCTAATTAATGAGAAAGTACACTACAAGGGAACAAGGTCAATTTAGTCATTTTTTATAAATTCAAACATGTTGATTTGGACATGTTTTTGTCACTACGGATATTTTTTTGTCATTTTGGACACACTTAGTCAATTTGGACAATTCTTCTTGTAGTGGTAGTTTTGGCACTATACTCCTAATTTTGAATTTTGCTACTCATAAATCCAAATCCAACTCTTAGAACTATATCCCCATCTTAACACCATATTTTCAAAAAATGTAGCAATATAGGCATTGCTACATGAAGCAAGACTTAGGACAAAGCGTAAAGCTGCATGTCCCAATTTTCAACATGTCCACAACTTGAGCCATTAGAAAAAATATGAGCCCTCCACAAGGCTCCTAAGAACCCCTTTCAAAGGGTTTCCTTAATTGCTTTAATTTGTACTTTGGAGTAACAAAATTCCTTACAACACAATATTCATTAAATAGGGAAAAAACAGACATTTTGGGAATTCTGGCCCTTTTTTGTTAGGTGTGCACTTGATTGTTTTCTAATGAAATGAGATATATATCTTCCAAAAATACTATCTCTGTTACCCAAAAAGTTGAGAATCTTTTAGAAATACACTCTTTATTACCCAAAAAGCTGAGAATCTTTCAGAAATTCACTCTTTATTACCCAAAAAGCCAAAAACAAGACCTATTTGTTCCACAAAATAACAATATTTCTGAGATTTTGGACACAAAGCTCATTAACTACATTTAAGTTAACCTCCTTAAACATTTAAGTTGACCTCCTTAAACATTTAAGTTCACTTGAGAGGTTTTCGGTAAAATGCAGTTTAAGAATTTTTTTTTCCCAATTTAATGAATATCGTGTTTTACACCCTACTATAATCCTGTATTTGTTAAAGTGAGAGAAGAGCAGGAAAATAAGTGGTCCTAATACCTCTTTTTGAGAGATTCACAACCTAAAATTGAAAGATTTTAGGTTGATTCAACATTTCAACCAAAGATTTTAGGTCAATTCATCTCAATTCAAGCTGAATTGACCTAATAATTAACCTAGAAACTTTTCCATTTAGGTCATGAAAGGTTTCAAGTTGATTTGGAAAGGTTTTTAACCTAAAACTGAAAGGTTTTAGACCTCTTCAGCTCAATTTGAGCTAAATAGTCAAATTCACTCTCATTTTAATGAAAATTCTCATTTAATGAAAGTTGGTGAACTTTGACCTAAATCAATATGGTTGTTTTGAGAGGTCCCCATTCTCTCATTTTAATGAATATGAGGTTCCATGCCTTTGACTACAATCATGGCTCACATTGGCATGTCCAATTTTCATTGGGCGTCACAATTACATTTACATATTATCATGGTCCTTTTCCTCTATATTAAAATCTTTAACTGAGTACTTGTGAGGGTAACATTGGTTATGATTATGTACAATAGTAGGAGAATAATTACGGAATTGTGACATAGTACTAGATTCAGTAGATTTCCATTTTCTATTCATAGTTTTTGTGATGTACAATAGGAAAGTTATACAAAGTAGAGACACTTCACACATGCCTTTATTGTACCCAGTCATGCCCAATAAATGTTAAGAGAGACCATTCTTAAGGGCCTTGTGGAGGGTTTGTATTTTTTCTAATGAGTTTAGTCCACTTGAGACTTACTATAAACCACGGCAACCATCCCCATACATTTACCTTTGCAGTTTTATAACTGCATAGGTCATGTCTTAAAATCCCTTTATTTTCTTTGCTACAAATGAACAATGTCAATTTGGACATTTTTTAATCAATTAGAGCACCCTA
The DNA here is from genome assembly GCA_963920765.1 of Ulota crispa. Taxonomy (NCBI): domain Eukaryota; kingdom Viridiplantae; phylum Streptophyta; class Bryopsida; order Orthotrichales; family Orthotrichaceae; genus Ulota; species Ulota crispa. Next base: position 24,735,915 of record OY987244.1, on the reverse strand, counting down.
ATTTGAACAATATGATCAAAATCCTGTCAATTTGGACATGTTTTTGTCAAACTTATGTGGATTTGAACATTTTAGTTAATTTGGGGGTGTCACTGCGGATATTTTTTCTTGTATTGCTTACGAGCACAAGATTCTCTAGTTTTACACGACCCAGGTTAGGAAGACTTCTTGAGTTTTTCAATTAGATTATTTCTCATGTGAGGATAAGGCCCCCATCTATATACCATTATACCTAGAGCATAAATGCCGTTCAAGTCTATCGAGGTCATGTCCTTGGACCTCCATTGGAGGTTTGGTAACGAGAATGCTTGAAACGAGGGAGCATGGTATAGTAGAAAATATCATTCCCTACAGTACAAAAGTGAGGCAACCATTCCCCACAATAAATATTTTCTAAATCTACTAATGCCTTACTATTCTTTACGTTATTCTTTACGTCGTCATCATGAAAGGCTTTCCATATTGCTACGCTTGCATGGAGTGTTGCCACCCATGCAGTGCCTAAGATCTGTTCCCTAGTTTCTGCTTGGTTTGCAAACCTTTTGCCATATCTAGGAACATAGATTTGCCAAAAAGAAATGTCGTTAAAAGATCCCATGGTCAATGCTGAACTGCTGATTGACATACTTTGTGTCCTCACCGTCAAACTGACCTAAAAACTGCGAGTTCGTAGCTGGTTATCTCCGGCACGCTGCTTCTCATTTTTGGTAAAATCTTTCACAACCGAGGGAGCTTTCATTGATATATTGTACAGACAGGAACATCTTTTCCCACATGCCATGACACGGCAAATGAACAGAGTACTACATTGTCCAGTACACGTTGGTCATGGACTGCGACCTGTTCATTAGTCCAACTGGTGTAACCCAAGGATCGCAAGGGCACGGTCATAGGACGGAAATCAAGGGGAGTCTCCCATGCACTTTTAGATGGCGACCAATTTAAGGGGAGTACGAGGTTAGGGTTACTCTCAACCCCGTGAGACTGCAGCTCACAATTTGGCACACTTGGGGTAGGTCAAGAATGCGATCTCACCGTTAGCGTCAGTAGGTTAGCTGGTGGGCAGGATTAGGACCCCTTCTATGATGTTGGTTAGACCGTGTCTTTGTTTATTAATTTTGACATGACCGAGACGAAACCCATCCTTGTCGGATCCATGCACCAATCTATCCCTTTCTCCTCTAGATAAGCAAGGCCAGCAAACCCTTTTTCAGCTACTCGTCCAATCCCACCACTACGTAGAACTGAAGGATCTAGAGCTGATGAAGTAATTAGGACCAGTAATCAGCTGGTGTAACTAAAACAAACTGGAAATCATCTTAGCCTCCGAGTTTTTTGCATGGTAGATTTCTGCTGGCTCTTCTCAATGAAATACTCCCTCTGTCCTTCTAAAAAGCTCCAGATCATACACATTTCTTGTACCTCTAAAAAGCTCCCTTATGCTGATTTCAAACGCTGAGAATCAGCGTTTGTCATGTTCCATGATTTCATGAGGGCAAGTTAAGCAATTAGAAAGCATTCCTCTCCTAGCAAGCTTGGCCTTGTCCATATGAGGTATCATTGTTAATAATGAGGAGTTGGCAACATGGACAAATATGGTACTTTTTGCATGGAATTTGGGTGTCCTAACAGTGACATCAAAGTTGGAGATTTTACATACATTTGGTCAATGGTATATATATTGATTCTAGAATGCATGTGTCACTAGCACAAGGACTAAAAAATGAGAACTTGGTAGCATTCACAAACTATGCACATTTATGGTACTTTTTGCGTGGAATTTGGGTGCCTAAAGTTTAAACGGCTACATCAAAATTGAAAATTTTGCATACATTTGGTAGATGGTGTATAAGTGTATTGATTCTAGAATACATGTGTCACTAGCACAAAAACTAAAAACACAATTAATCCTTTGCAAGGAAGCTTTTTGGAGGTTTTTAGAGGGACATAGGTACTAGGAAATTAAATGATTATTGTAATAGACTATTAACAAACACCCAAGATTTAGTGTGTGTTTAGTGTGTATTCTTACCTTTTGTTGAAACCATGGCATAATGGCGTCACCTTCTTTGCCTTGCTTGATTGCTGGGCATTTGGTGAGTTTTTGAAGCTCCTTAACAATCATACTCCTCTTCGACGAACGAATGGATTTTTCCTAAATGGTCCTCAATTTCACCTTTTTAACTCCAACATGTGAAACAGCATTTTTAACGTACAGTTGCGTTAAGCAAAAGCATTGAAATTGTATGGCAACGAGAAACTTACAGAGCATGCTGCACGCGGTCGATCATGGAAGGATCAAGGAAAGGGTATGGACCTATACTAATGGATGCTAAAGAATGCTTCACAGTCTACGTGCTTGTTTGCAAATCTGAAGCAACATCTTACACTGGCAGCAATTCAATCACTAGATGAAGGTATCAAATTTGAATCTCAAACCCTACGCTCTTTTCACTTGAAGTTTACAAATGTGTTATTACTAACCTCACTTCCAAACTTTAATGGGTAGAGGACCTTTGACTTTCAAATGGTGAAGGGCTATGCAAGGCTCAAATTTTATCAAAGATGCAATAGAAATTATTACCTCACATTTCAAAATGGAAATATTTGAAGAGAGGATTCAAACTAGTACTAATTTCAATTTGGAGGTAAAAGATTTGCATGTAAAAGATTTTTGGAGGAAAGAGAACAAAAGAGCTGACCATGTGTGAAAAAATGGAGCCTTACAGAGGAAATTACCCGGGGACGCTTCAAATGTCTCCAAACGTGGGTGACGAAATTGCAGCCCCAGCCCCCCAAGTGTTGGAAGAAGTGATTTCTTTTTATTGTGGCTTTTGGGCTTTGGCTGGTAGAACGACTCGCACCCTGAAATACATGTGTGAAAGATAAAATTGGATAGAATCATCCATGCCTAGATTTTCAGGATTGAGATAATTCATCCAAACCTTGGTAAATAATGATATTTATCCAATAATTATTTGGTGATTATACTCATTACCTTTTTCCCTTTTATTTTGTTCAATTTTTAAGAACCAAAATGAGTTGGAATTCTGCCAAAGATTTTGCAAACAAATAAAATAAACCAGTGGTCGGAAGAAGTGGAAGGATAAATTTGCTCAAACTTAATTGGGAGAATAAAATTGGTTGTACGCTCAGAAAATATTGTCCACGTAGAGATGTCTAAATTGACTAAATCTGTCCAAATTAACAAAAAAAAATGTCTGAATTGACAAGTAGACAGTGTTTTCTTGCATCATGCAATCACATACAACAAATTTTACTATAAAGTGACAATGCCAAAATTGAAACTAATGCCAAAATTAAAAATGGCAACAAAAATAGGATTACCCTTTTCCTTTGGGCATTTTGGTCAAAGTAATCAGGCAAAGCATCTGAACGACGAACATTGTATCAGTAGTTTTAGTTGGACATAGTAAGCATTTGATAAAGGTTCTTAATTCTCTTAGAAATATCTTTGAGGCATCGTACGTACAACCCATGGGTTTTATGTACACATCTAAAGTTAACCATAGACCTTTGTGTTCATAAGTGTAGAATTTAGGTCGCATTGTGTAAAGATTTTTTTTGCATTAGCATTGCAGTTGTGCAATTGGAAGTTCTTAATAGTGCAAGATTTTTTTTCCATTAACGCTAATTTTTTTTATAGTGGATGTTGAAAAAGTGACACTTCTTTACATGGTTGTCACATTGGACCGCTTGCCTGTTAGCTCGCCCATCTGCTTGAAGTGCCCAATTGAGCTCTTGCTCATTCAATGTAGCCAACTCATAGTTGATTTCAAAAAAATGATAAAAAATGATTAAAAAAACTTATTTTGTACATGTTAGTGACACTTATTGTTGCAAGCATGAAGTCAGAATACGAATTTAAAACCATATCACGTAATAAAAATGAAAAATGGTAATTTAATAATTCCCTTTTTAGGTCAAAAATCCTAAAAAATGTCCTAGAAAGCAAGTGTAATTTGTGACCTCTATTTTGTATGTCCCCTTGTGCTATCCAAGAGCCAAATCTTGCCCTAGGTAACAATCATACTTCTTTATTGCATGTACTATGCAACTCAAAATAATAATTCCCAACCAATTGCAAGTCTCCTAGTGCACAAATGCAAATGTGGGCCATCGTTTTTCTTGACAAATTGCTAATTGAACAAGAAAAACATTAATTAATCAACTCTCATAAAAATATTTTTGAGTTTGCAAATGGGTTCTAGCTGTTACTCACTTTTGCATCCCAAATTTGAAAATGATGAGATTCCTTTGTAGCTATAATCTTACCTTCTCTTAATCTTTGGAGATGTACGAAAGCAACTAGATTACATGAATTCAATATTTGTCACGTATGGGACCAACTAACTTCAGCTATAAACATTGTCACAAAAATTCAGTGTACTCTTTTGACAAAGGTAAGTAAATAGGATAAGAAGTGAATTTGCTTCTGCATGTGCCTGAGTGATAGAATAATCAACAATCTAGCTTGATGCTTTGCAAAAAAATAATTAAAAGTACCTAGTTCTAAAAAGCTTCCAATTCTTCAATGATCTTGCAAAAACCTGAAAATGACGGTACTCCACGATCAGACAATTTTGAAGTGCTTATGAATTCAAGTGATAGTCATTATATATAATACAGAGGGCTACGTTTTTGGACCTGGAATTTTAGATGGCCCCTTCTCATCAGTCATCACCATGAGCCTTATAGCAAAATGGTGCTCTCATCATGGCCCATAAGGTACAGGGCCTTGTTAACCCATCGTATCTTAAACTGTATTGAAGAAAAAAAAAGGGTTAAAACTTAAGAGGGTTTTTCCCTTCGTCCCTTTTTTTTTGAGTTCTGTTAAGACGGTAAGGACACATTTTGTTACAGTTTTATTTTTAACACGAATAGAAAATTACATCCAATATGAAACACCATAACTATATGTTGAAATGGTATGATTAGTTCAACGACTTCGAAGTTGATATAATAATACTTGTAGAAACAACTCCTTAGAATTTGAGAAATTGTATATCTCAAGAGCAAGTTCTGTAGAATATTTTTTTACTTTCATGATCTCATCACTATTTGTAAGTCTCTTTGTGATGCAACTCCAATCAGCTTTAATGTTTGTGAAAAGACACATTCACTCAATTTAGCAAAATGGACTACAAATCTTGTTCACTTTTTAGATTGTTGTATGTGACATTGTTGAAAGAAAAATCCATTTATATCAAACTTGTTGACTCACAGTGTCACTTTGTATCGAGCTTTGTATTAGTGAGAAATTCACATTGGCGTGTGACAATTATTTTTTAAGACAACCAAACTTTTGGCTACACAAACGGTTCTTTGTGTACAATGTAAATTTTCATGAGGCGTGGACATGAAGAGTATTATGTATAGTGTTATGAATAGTGTTATAAATAGTGTTATGAATAGTGTTATGAATAGTGTTATGAATAGTGTTATGAATAGTGTTATGAATAGTGTTATGAATAGTAACTTACTTCATGAATGGTATTGGTGAGATAATAAAACGGTCTACCTCCTTAGAGATAATTTCATGAACTTGATCATCTTCACTTTTTATTCTTGAGATTTGCAAGTATATGCTATGTTTACAAAAGTAGTGTTGTCCTAACATGAGTCCTATGGACCGTAACAAATTTCAAGAGAAATCCAAGACTACACAAGTATATGAAGAACCCCATGGTGATGCAATAAATTCAAAAATTGGTCATTGTTGCTATTGTGCAAGTTTGTTAATATAATATCTGTGTACAAAAATTCAAACATGATTGTATTTACCTTTCTATGTCATTTAATCTAAGAAAAAGATGAGTTTTTGGCCTAGATGGTATGAGAAAATCACAGTTTTGAAAACACACAATTTTTACCCACACAATATTCAATTGATTTTGATATGATGCAATCAAAATTTCACTTTGAACTACTATGTCAAAATTCATAAGCAATAAAGAACATTGAATGTATTATTTACATGTGACGGTACTCAATTGAATTTGTAGAAAATCTTATTTGACGTTTTCACATGCTATATGTTGTTTTCACAAATACTGCGCTGGGAGTTTTTTTTTATTAAACAGTATTTATAATCATTTGTTTTAACTTACAAGGATTAAGGTTGAATTTTGGTTGAAAGTATGATGTGCCTACAACTGTTATATTAACCCCCACCGCTCATGGTATTTTGGAGTATCTCAGAATTTGCTTGAAAGTGCACAAAATGCGAGCATTTTGATCAATCTTATCAATTTTCTCTAAAGCACAACCGTACAAATTCAAAGTAGACATGTTATAGATCATATAGGAAAAGAAACCACAACAATATCACTTGTGGATTGAAAGATTATAATGTTTAATCATGAGGGTGTTAAAATTGCAAAAGTGATTTGAAGTCTTTCAATCCTCTTTTTGCATCTCAAACCTAAAATTGAGGGTACCAAAAAAATATAAGTATGTAAAGTATAACATGTATAATCCCAATCAATTTACGGTTTCTCAAAAAATTATTCTACAATTTTTAAAACTGAAATTTTTATGTGATTTTTTCTCCAAGTTCTAGTGTACTTGAGGCTCATTTCCAAGAGCCTTCAACACTAGAAAGTGAAGATTTACAATGGACACCCTTGCACAAAATCTTGAATAGACAAATTGCTTCAATTCATTTTCAAAATCAGACTCCTAATGCTGAAACTAGACTTTAATAAGAATTTAAAAATAAAAAGAATCACTAAAAAACATCTTGAAAAAAGGTTGCTTATCTTTGAATAAAATTCATAGGGCCCAAATCAAGCCCCTTGGGCAGTGAGGGGTTAAAGGCCTAGATTTGAAAGTAATCTTCTTATTACAAATACGTTGGGTGCAAAACAAAATGAAATGACCCACCCCAAGAGTAATACTAAAGGTCAACAAAAAAAATATATATACATATATCATACGTAACTAAACTTAGACTATTCATGTAATTCTAAGCTTTTGTTTCTAAAACATGAATATACTTTTTGATGTTGAGGGACACCTTGCATTGTTTTGCATGAATCACTTCAATACAAAACATTTAGAGATCTCCTAATCTTTTGCTTATGTATCAATATTTTTCAAATTTATATAATCCAAAGTCTATTAAATAATTCATATATTATTACAATTAATCTAAAGGCAACAAGGCTTCATTTATAAAACCTAAAGTTAAATTGTAATGAACCACTATCTCATTGAAATTAAGCCCACACTTAAAATGCAACCAATCATGGAAATGAGCAAGGACAGCCTCATCTCTAAAATATTGGTTGAGCCCAAATGCCTAGTACCTTATAAAAAGCCACTATGACATTATTGAACTAAGGTAGTTTGCTTGAAAAGTGTCCCATAAGAGCTTGTTTGATTTTTCATGAGCTTTTCAAGACATGAAGATTTTTTTTCTAATTTTTTAGATAAAGAGAGATGGATGCCAAATGTAATCCAATTTTTTTCATGTTTTTTGAAACATTATTGAATTGTAGATGAATTTTTAGAAATTTCAATAGTAAACACCTATTTGTCACTCTAGGTCTCCCATAAACAATCCCATACAATTTATTAAGGGATGGAGTGAAACCAAGGAGTATGATTAGCTCATGCTATAAAATACACCTTTTCTTTTGTGATTTACAAGAACTATTGCATTACCATTTCTGGCACCCTATGAGAGGCTTAACTGTCAAGAGTTGCTTTTCAAGTAGACTGCCTTACACGCTTACATATAGACTATTCATGTAATTATGAACATTTTGTGTCCTTGAACATCTAAAGATTTCTCCTTATTTTGCAAATATCTTTTGGTTTTTTTGCAAACCGAAGCATATTTCAGATTATTACTTATGAATATTATATATCGTCCATTAGTTGTGAAACATGGCATCGCCCTTACATTGTTGGAGTATTAATTCACATTTCTTCATGCAACCTGGCATGCTTCGTCCCATGTTGTTGAAAGTCACGTCATTTTGTGCCAACCAACCAACTTATAATATGAACCCTTCTCACCCACCATGCTCCCACTCTGTATAGTTTCAAAGAGTCACATAAGGTAGTCGCTCTAAAACCGTCACTGGGCTGTTCTGAATTTTCAGACATGAAGATTTTTTGCCTAATTTTCCATCAAAGAGAAATGGATGCTAAATGTAAATGAATTTTTTTCATATTTTTTGAAGCATTCTTGAATTGTTGATGAATTTTCAAAGTTTTTTGTAGTAGGCACCTATTTGTGACCTTAGGTCTCCCATAAAGCGTCCCCTTGCAACTTGTAAAGAAATCAAGTGAATAGAGGAGTATGATTGGCTTTGCAATAAACTACTTCTTTTTTTTTAAGACTAAGAAGGGTCCATTCAAGAACCATCTCATATTCATTCTTGGACTAGCTATGGAACTTTTTAAATGTGAGGGTTGCATTTAGAACTGACTACTTTATTAAGACCCTTAAAAGTGCAGCAAAACCCCCTCATATATATAAACAATTATACCTAGTACGCACTTTCTATTTCTTTTTTCAAATTTTGGCAAATTTTCAGATGACTTTTCACCTTCTCTTTTCCTACCTTCTCCTCTTCTTCTCCAGACGCCTAATGCTTTATAATAGAGGTAGTCATAGCACTTTCTTGGCCGCCTATGGAGAATGAGAACATGAACATGTTGCTTTGTTATTGGTTGTCAAAACTTTTGTTTTTGTTAGCGTGTGAAACTTCTCACCTCCCCATTCTTCTCCTTTGGAGGAGAAGAATGGAGCGGTGAGAAGTTTCATATGAGAAGTTTCACCTCTCACAACCCATGTTTTACCTTGGTGTGCTAGTTTTTGTTGTTGATTGACTGCTCCCGTTGGTGGAGAGCGGAATAATTACTGCATTTTTTGAAAGCAAGTAATCATTCCCCAAATTCATTCTCCAAAACAAACAAATGGGGTGGCACACCATCTTCACAAATATTGAGCTCCTATTGGCTCCTATTTTCTCTTCACAACTTCTCAATCTCCATTCTTTTTTCATTCTCCAAGAAGCCGGAACTACCCCTAATAGAGAACTTTGAGTTTTTGGTGTTAAAATGTTAACAGAGAATTTTGAACTTTTGGTGATAAAGAATTTTGAACTTTTGTTGTTAATAGAGGATTTTGAACATCGCATGATAGACAGACAACCTGCTCTTTATAATATAGATAATACTGGTATCAATAGCCCCTGTGGTTGCATCTGAACCACACCCGTCATAAAATGTGCAAACCAAAGTTCCTCCCTGTTCCCAATAACAGTCATAAAAAACTCTATCTACCTATATTTTCAGTGCAAAATAAAGTCATTCCACAACAAATTTTGCAATCAAATTGGAGCAAAGGAATTGCAGAAAATCATGGAGCTGTACTGAGAGGGCAGCTGCAATCCTGCAACAGGGTGAACATGGTAAATTTTGAGAACTCTGGGGAACAAGATTTTATCGCACTTTTTAATGAGTCTAGAGGATGAAGATTGTAAGGTCAACTAATAAAGCTATGTTGTAGAACTGTGTACAGCCCAGTAAGCTTTGTTAGCTCACCAAGAAATCAATATTTGTAGCCAACACGGAACTTTTAAAGCAGGGTCACATGAGAAAACTGAATCTTGTGTGCTGAAGAAGTGCTCAGCAGGGTTGGTTCTTAGTTTAATACTTGTGGTTAAACGTCATTCAATTAGGTACAAACACCTGCTCTCTGAATTAATCATCAATTCAGCAGCTCCACCTTTGCATTATGTTGTAAGCAATTGCAAGGACCCTGTTTTTATTGAACCTCTTACTATTTGACTATTTACAGCACATTGTGATTTGCAATTGTCATGCAGCACAAGCCAAAATAAATAAATACTTTATTAACAAACAGTATCAATATAATGAGCGCAACTTCCGTGCACAAATTAGACCATAAATTTTGTTGCTGTGTAACAACATTCAAGTGAAACACGTGCTTTGGAATGACGACATGAAATTACTTCATTACAAGTTACAACCAACATGCGTTTGGTCTCACCTTGAGGACCAACAAACTTCTGGAGATTTCGCATTATGTCACCCAGTTTGATTTTGTCCACTCTTGTCTCCAAGGATTGGACCCTCTCTCCAAGCACATACCAGATGTAACAAAGCTAAAATAATTCAAATGCAAATGACTGTGTTCTCAAGAGCGTGCTCTACTCAAAAAATAGATACTTGCTCGACACTAGGACATTCAAAATGGGCACAAATTGAAAACTCTCCCAATTGAATTTCGAACTCTTACCACTTTTGTTTACAAGTCATCAAACGCCTTTGTTGTACTTTGTCAAAGTTCAGGTACAACTTTTGTAACTCTCAGGTAATACATAATCATGAACGTTAGGGAGATTATCTAGGTATGAGATCATCCCACCTTCAGTAATAGATTCTCAAATTTTCCAATTCTAATACTAACTAGTGTAGCTTTACAACACCTCTCGAACATTTGTATGCTCTTCTTTGCAAAGTAAAAGATAATTATGACGCCAAAGAATGGCAATCATTTGGATAAACATGCAAAAGTTATCAAGGCTCAAAAGGGGTAGTGATACATTGAAATCAAGATTTTGAGTATAAATTCCTCTTGACCAATACAATAGAAAAATTTAGGGTGGCGACTTTGGGTTTTAAGAAATTTACATGACTGTGCCTTAAAGCTCAGGGTATTTCTGAAGGAGATGCTTAACTGAATTTACCAAACTATTGACTTTATAAAACAAGTCAAATCAGTGCTTGTGAATATACCATTTCTACCCCTTTTCTAGCATTTCCTACTTTTCAGAAAACTTAGGAAGTAAGCCAACATGATGTGAAGCAGGGATCATATCTTTGTCACTTCTGCAAACAATCTCTGGCACGTCGACTACCTCTGCAAGTAGGTACTCATCTTCACCTCAGCCACACACGGTGACACACCCACAATACAAATTTTGAAGCAGTCAACGTCAATAAGGAAATTGGGTGAAAAACAAGTTTTGTCAGCCCAGAGTCACATGGATGTGTAAGCGCAACCATTGAGTGGGAACAACTACTATCTTATGAAAGAAACATATACATGTATATATATAATTTCTTGCCAGTGTATACCTTGATGAAAACCAATGCAACGCTAGTAGTCCCCTTGAATTCGGTGTTTGTACATGGCCAAAGCTGTACTTGTAGCAAATACAGAGACAAGAGGTTAAAATCATTTCTAAATTGTACATTGAGTTGCCACCAACAGGTAAAATTATAAATTAAGGTAGATATACCTTTCTCCAACTGGTCCCCAAAGCTGATCCCTACTTTTGAGGTGTTCACCACTCACTGTGAATCCAAAGTGGAGCCCTGAACACTACTTGTTCAAGGAAATCCTGTCACATGTTAGTTGCCAAGTTGGTTTGAGAGGGTTAGGATTGGAACCATCAAGTGCCGTTATGCAAACACATCCAAACCGATTCAAAGTTAGTCTACAGTTGCTTTTAGGGTCCTATGAGTTGTAACTTTGCCTTTTAATATAAAATATTCTACAATATTATTTCCGCTTGTTGAAAGGCTAATCCTACTGAATTTTTTCCTGAATTTTTCGGGACCTAGCGGTGCCCCAAACCCTTAAACGTATACCTACCTTATTGCTTCTGGGCTGGAATTAGAACTATCCTGGACAGAATGTGCGCTTGGCTCTCGAAGCATGTGAATTTGCAGGGTCTTGTTACAATGATGTTCCCATTGCATTCTGCAAGTGCAAGGAGTCCGAAACAGATGACGCAGAAGTGCAGAGACTCGTGGCAGATAACCTACATTCTGCAGAACTCTAACCTGGCAAAAGCATGTGAGCTTCACAATGCAACTGTAAACATACACCAAAACAAAAACTTCGTGCCACCTTCCCATGAGTTTCAGTTATTTCTCCTGCATTGGAGACATTGCTTGGAACATAAAAATACATAAAAATACTAAACTGATGCCCATCATTCCTATACTGACCGTTGCTAGCAACAACTTACCTTTTTCATAAACTTGTTTTGACTTATCAGCAAGTTATGCCAGAACGACATGGTTCAATGTGTATGACCACTGATTTTTGAATGAAAATGAGGTTGCCTATGATGATGCTATCAATTGTCTACAACTTCTCACTCATAAGAACTCGTACTCTGTGGTAAAATTCGATCTCAGCAGATTTGGCGCATACATGCAAAGATGTCTTTATGGCTGTATACATCTTCCAAATCAGTCCTGTTATAATGGAGCAACTAGCATCTTCTACCTTTCACCCATGCTCAAGCATACACGACATATGAAGACAAAATTCATTGCCCCAAGATTATGCCACTCTGTTATTGACCTATGCCCTGTGATTGCTGCGTTTGCCGATGGAGCCATCGAACTTCTGAGGAACTGGTCCATTTGAAGAGCGGTAAAACCAAGATAGCAGGTAATATGCACAACTAAACATCTGCATACAAACTTCCACACATGATTTGGACTTGCAGAGAATAGATTTGTGCCGCATAAGTTCAGCAAAACACGTCTGGAAGATAATTGCACTCTTCTGAGGCAACGTGACAAAAGCCCTATGGAGACGTAAAAGCAATCCACTTGCAAGCTTCGGTTGGAGGCCAGAATCCGAGGAGAGTGCACCCGAAAAAAAAACTACTCCGGAGTTCATCAACGGATGACGATTACCCCCATAGCTCCCGATCATAAGTTGCTCCATAAATTGACATGTATGCATTGTGCACAAATCCCAAGCATGCTTCGTTTTCTTATCTAGTCCTGTTGAACCAGTAGTTTATCAACCCGTACAGCCAAGTCCTAATTTTATGTCACTCTCACGTTGGCTCATCAAAGGAGGATATCTCCTATAATCTTCCCGCGCAATGCAAGCCTTTTGATCAACCAAAAAACATACATCTGGACGTCCAAGAATCCAATGCAACGACTTGACATAATGTTCAAGAACCTTCTAATCTGGTATTTTTAAAACTCGTAAAAAAACCAGATAGTTGACCCTGGAAAGATCACAGGAAGGGGCATTCTGCATTTCGACAAAAAAGATCTCTTATGCATAAGAAAATGATGACATAAAAGAGAGAGTTGGATTGTCAAAAACAAGAATGAGAAGTTACCCTCGCTCATTGCATAATAACTTTCGTAAGAGTTGACTAAAGCAAATTGCAAAAAATTAGGGTTTTGAGAGATACACAAGATCAAAGAACGAATCGGTGCCGAAAGGGCTACTCGGCATTACGTTACTGCATCAGCTTCAACTGGACCCGTACATTCAATAGCAGTGTCATAAATCACAACGACATTGCAAAAATACAGAGTCACAAAAAAGAATACAGTAGCCATACTTCGAGATAAGTAACATTGCATGTCCAATTAAACACACAACGCATTGAGCCAGAGGCAGAGATTAATGGAGAGCGAAAGCCCTGATACAAAACATGTCTCCTTGTGCAGCCACTGAATTCCAAAAATGAACCTAAAAGGCTAAAATGACATGAAATTTCATTTGTTCTGAAAATAAAGAGTTAAGCTTTAGTTAGCGGCAGTGCCTAGTTGCAACTTCATCATGTATTTGAAATGCGGAGTAAGAGGTTTGGAACAATTGCGGTTCTGACAAGGATGACATGCTTACTGATGTTTTACCGTGATCCGGTTTGAGAGCAAGAAAATGGACCTCGAAGGAGAAGGAAGAGAACGTATCATACCGCGCGATATTGAAGAGCTGGACACGAACACATGGGTCCTCGCGGGGGGAAACTTTGAAAGCAGTCAAGATTAAGCTTAGTGGAGCATTGGAGAGGGCTGTAGTGCGGCGATGCGAGATCGGCTTTTCTGCAATGAAGAACTCGTCGTCGGTAGGCGGTGCTCCCAATCACGCGACTGTGGCTGAATGTGAGTGACAGAGGGTGGCAGCGCAAAATCCCGCCAGCCTGCTTGTGTTCCTGTATATGCTGTACATATAATCTTCCCTCTCTAATTGCACTCCAGTAAATATTGCATTGGGAATTGATATGCGTACCACACCTTCTTGACTATCCCACCACATCCGGGGTAAATTTTAGATTTTTACCATCAAAAAGTTGAATTTGGGAATTTGGAATTCAGATTTGGACTGAGAGATTGTAATTTTATACAGAATTGCAAAAAAAGTTCTAATTGAACAACATCCAATGAAAAAACTTATTTTTTTTAAAACAAAGGTAAAAGTTATACTTTTCACCGAAGCTAAGCTTTTTCATTGGATGTTGTTCAATTACAATATTTTTTGTGGTTCTAGACAAAATTGAAGTCTCTAAGTCCAAATCTGAATTTCATATTCTCAAATTCAGCTTTTTGATGGTAGAAATCTAAAATTTACCCTTGGGTGTGGTGGGATAGTCAAGAAGGTGTGGTACGAGTATCAATTCCCTATTGCATTTAGGCTGACTAAACCCATTAACGTCTCGTTGACCATTTCCTGGTTGATTTTGACTCTTTTCAATTTGCAAAGAGATCATGTTGAGGAATTTGATGACATGGCAAAGGGGACGGGTTTAGGGAATTGGAAAGTGAAGAGTTTGGGACAATAACCAGGCCAATTTGAGGTGGCATGTGGCTAAAGGGTCAAACAAACTATAAGAATACGTGTTGAAAATACACCAATAAATGTAAAAAAATGACCATAACAACTAAAGAGTGAGCATAATTCATGATGCATAGCACTAAACCCTGCAAAATACTTCCATTTGTACGGTCAAATTTGTGGTAGACATCTATATTCAATAGTTTAAAATTTTACCCCAAATGGCCATACAAAGGACTGCCCACCCCTAGAATCGACCATAAGCATTAATGGGTTAACCCATGAAGGGCCCTTGGGCTTTGGAGTTGCGGTACCATATTGTCACAATCAATATTCAGAAGTTTGAATCAGCTGGAAACTAAGTGTTACAACTATATATATTGAAAGGTTGTATGATGGCGGGTGCATAAAAAAATTTGGAAAGGCCTCATAGCAACTCAAATACGTCTAAACATATGGCCATACATACAGCCACATAGGGCTTTCGTGACGTTTAGGGGTTAACAATTAGGTTGTCTTACCTTGGAAAGTTATCCCATTGCTTAGCCACTTTTCAAGAGGCACATGCAACTCTCTGGATATTAGGATTTCCCATGGTTTACAACCTTAACAACGTTAATTTGTTATTCTACAATTTTGTTGTTGTTATCAAGCCCTTAACCCCTAAATGCCCACGGTAACAAATTCTAGTGTTAAAAACACCAAATTTTGATACCATGACCCCTAAAGGACCAAAGTCCCCTCGAGGGACTTTCGGGATTTCAGGCATGTACTTATGGCTAAACTACTTTGTGTAATTTTTTGAAACTTTTATAGAAGATGGGGAATTCAAAGATTTGTGTGGGCATCTAATTTTTACCTCATTTCAACATTTATTGAAGAAGTTAAAAATGAATTTATGAGAATTTTAGTTCGGCGGGTAGCCCAATTTTTTTTTTTTAAATTGCATTATTTTAAAATAAAAATTTGGGGTTAGTTCCTTAGACTTATGTATATGTGGGAAGTTTTGAATCATTCAATTCTAATTGATGAGATGAAAGTCATGAGAAGTTTTAGTTTGCGGGTAGGTGTGGAGAATCTCAAAACAATGCCTACACGCAAACTAAAACTTCTCATAACTTTCATCTCATCAATTAGAATTGAATGATTCAAAGCTTCCCACATATACATAAGTCTAAAGAACTAACCCCAAATTTTTATTTAAAAAAAATGCAATTTAAAAAAAAATTGAGCTGCCCGCCGAACTAAAATTCTCATAAATTCATTTTTAACTTCTTCAATAAATGTCAAAATGAGGAAAAAATTAGATGCCCACATAGATTTTTGAATTCCCTATCTCCCATAAAAGTTTCAAAAAATCACACAAAGTAGTTTAACCATAGGTATGTGCTCGAAATCCCATTTGTCCCCAAAAAGGGGGCTTGGTCCTTTAGGGGTTAACAACATTAATTTGTTATTCTACAATTTTGTTATTGTTATCAAGCCCTTAACCCCTAAATGCCCACGGTAACAAATTCTAGTGTTAAAAACACCAAATTTTGATACCATGAGCATTTAGGGGTTAAAAATTTGTTTGCTGTAGTAATTATTAATGAAAATTATTGTAGTATCAGTAAATATTTATATAGTACAGACTATAGAATGTCAAGAAATGAGTGTGGAGCAACCTAAACATAATATTCAACGTAGGACAAATGAACTGGACACTCTAATATTACACTGGGACAATGAACTCACAACATTCAGTAACACACGAATAAAGGTTGCCCTCCTTCTGAGAAAATGGTGTGGAATATTCCACACCCTTCTTTAGTTATAGGGACACTTGATTGAATTTGTCAAAGTTTATGAAAGGAAGGCTTAGTTCAATGCACACATGTTGAAGAGACCAGATGCGTCAAAAAATTATATTATAATTATTATTATTTAATTTTTTGTGTCAAGATGAAGTTTATGGATCATACCTGAAGAGAGGGAAAGGCAGCCTCTCTTCAGGCTACTGACTGTTATGCTGGTCATTGATAAGTGGCAATTTTGGGCTTTCATTGGTCAAGCGACACGCATCCAAGAATGAACGCAGGGGAAGAGAGCATGGACAGAATCGTCCATGTCTGCACATTCATCCGTAAAATAAGTTAATATTAGTCACTTTCATCTAAAATGTGCTGCGTTTAAATTTGAAACTAACAAATGCGCTTCACTTTTGACAAGACCAAAAAATAATGTGGAAAAATACCCTTGAGCAAGAAAATGAACAAATACACAAGATTATCACCATTTTGGAGTAAAATTGATGATTTGAAGCTAGAGTACGATACGTAAAGTTTTCATACAAGGTTGAACCCAACATACAAAAAATCTGAAAAAAACAGCCTTCTCGAAGAAACTCTAAAAAGCGTTCCCTTGTATTTGAAATTTGGAGCACCTGAAATTTTATTTTCACAGGTTCAATGGTGCAGTCAGAATCCATTTTTGTTTGACAATAGTATATAGTTAGACGTTTTTTTTTTTCTTAATTTGTAGGTTTACTTTTCTCTACTTTCTAAAAACTAAAGTATTGAATTAGCCAAAAGTCAACTCTTTGAAACATAGATATAGAAAGACTTGGTTAACATTGTTTCCATCACAAAACACTATGTTTGTTATAATGAGAGTATTCTAGTGAAATGAGAGGTAAAATACCCAAAATTTAAAAAAAAATAAGTCAATTTGACAAAAAAATTAGGTCAATTCAGCTCAAATTGAGCTAAATTGACATAAAATCTTTCAAATTTGACTTAAAACTAAAAAGTTTTTTGTCAATTCAGCTTGATTCAAGTTGAAAACTCTCATTTTAATGAAAATTGATGATTTTGGATGGAAATTGGTGATTTTAGTCAAAATCTAACATATTCATTTTGAGAGGTCCCCATTCTCTCATTATAAGAAATATGGTGTTACAACAAACTTGTAGATGCTTTCAAGGTTGTTATTTTGGGTGAGATTTAGTTGTTGGACACCACAAGCAGACGCACAAAATGGACAGCACATACTGTTATATCCATCCTCTTGTGTTTTTATAGCATTTTAGGGTTTTTGACCTAAAATAGGAAGAATCAAATTATTGTTTTTCATTTTTAGTACTTCATAATTATAACTTTAAATCCACATTTTGATTTTATGTTGGCAACAATGAATGTCACCTACAACTTCAACATGAACCTCATATCCATTAAAATGGGAGTTTTCCATTGAAATGAGAGGTAATGTAAAGGAAAGTCAACAAAAGGTTTTATGTCAATTCAACTTGATTTGAGTTGAATTGACATAAAACCTTTCAGATTTGCCTTAAAATTAGCAGGTTTTTTGCAATTTAGGTCAACTTGACCTAAATTGCAATAAAACCTTTAAAAACTAACCTAAAAGTTTTATGTCTCCTTTGGTTATTTTGGAAGATGCCCAATCTCTGATTTTAATGAATATTTTGTTCATATACAAGTAATTTTTTTTTGCATTTTTTATTATTTTTT
Organism: Ulota crispa; assembly: GCA_963920765.1. Lineage (NCBI taxonomy): Eukaryota > Viridiplantae > Streptophyta > Bryopsida > Orthotrichales > Orthotrichaceae > Ulota > Ulota crispa. Next base: position 24,717,795 of record OY987244.1, on the reverse strand, counting down.
GAAGTTAACTATGAGTTGACTACATCAGATGAACCATGAGCTTAGTTGGGCACTTTTGACCTATAGGCATGCGGACAGACGGGCAGTCCAATGTGACAACCATGGATGCTTTAAATACATTTTGTAAATTAGTTATGGTTTACATATGTTGAAAAGTGCTTCAATAAAGGCTTATGGCCTTGTAGCATAAAACACTTGTTGTGCTAATGATATTTTGTTACAAAATCGGCATATGTTTATCAACAGGTTAAACCTCCTAGAATGTCATGTTAGTGTATTAAGTTGTCATTGATTGTAATGTATTTATTACATATATAAATTGTACATGTTTGCTTGTTATGACCCCATGCAATAGAATCAACCCTCAAACAATCAAAAGAGTGAAGAATGAAATTTACGTGCGTTAAAAAGTGTGGTTATCAGTTTTTTAATAAGGAATTGCTAATACCACACCGTAAGGTGTGCTTTGGGCATGAACTATGAGAATTTAACATTGATTTTATAAATTTGGATCTAAGTATTTCTTTCACCTTTACCATTCTAGCGTTACATTCAAAAAAATTGGAGGTGTTTAAATCTGAAACTAAAAATATAGGCTTTTGAAATTTTTAAAGCAAAAATACATCAAAAATTTGGCTATGGTGCAATAAAAGTTCAACGAAAACAAAGTATTTGTTTTTCTTTCTTTTTAAGAAGGTGGTAATGCCTAGATTGAATGAATGATGGACCATTTGAATTAAAATAATAGCATCAAATTTGCAAAATTTGTGCTTATGGGTAGTTGCAAGAATGACCTACTAGTTTTGTCTCAAACACCCTTGGTACTATGTAGTACTCTAAAATACTATGAGTTTTTGAAATAATTTTTTTTAATAAAATAAAATATGGAAAATTTGTAAAGCACTTAAAATAGCATACTAGCAAAAATTCAGACTTAGAAAAAATTTATTCTAAAAGTTATGCACAAAACAAAATCACCAACAAAAAGCCAATTTCTTGCTTTTTAGAAAATAGTACAATAATTCAAAAAAATAAAATAAAAAATGTCTATTTGAGAATCCATTAAACACATTCACACGGTACAATTGCTTTGCTGAGGAATTTCTTCATATTTTGCCAATGAAGGGAGATAAGATGCCCACTTTGAGACAATGTAGATGCCATGGAATTTATAATTTTGCAAAATCCTTTTACAAATACATGTAAGCATGCTCCATAAATAACACCCCTGATTTATAACCCTAGAAAAGCTTTTTTGGACCCAAAATAGTACTAAAAACCCCCAAAATGGCCAAAGTAGACACCTATTTGGGGCTGCTTAAAAATAGAAAAATAATTTTAAAAAACACCAAAAAATAACCAAACGTCAATAACTTGCATGTTCAAGTTATTATAAAAGGACAAGTCAACATGACTTCTTTTGCAAAAGTTACAAGCAAAAAAATAAGCTGCAGAAGGTGAGGGGGACAGAATGTAGTATGAGTCATTCTTGCAATCACCCTTATAGGGGTGTGGCGTTAACAATTTTGGGTGTGGCTTTAGCAATTCCCTATATATATATATATATATATATATATATATATATATATATATATATATATATATATGTATATATATATATATATATATATGTATATATAATCTAGTATACAAGTACACGCTTTGCGCAAGTTGGACATGTATGGGTAATGTAACATTCAACTTTCTAACTTTCTAGAATTGAATTAGTTTGTCTAGAATGTACTTTACAAAAAATCAATATCTCACAGTTGGTTCAAAATTTAGTTGTGGTGCATAATCATTTTGGTTTTATTTTTTTAAAACCAAAAATAGTTGTCTTCATCATAATGCTACTCTTTAATACTTTGTTAGGGAGCATTTGGAGTTTTGTTGATTTTTCTAATACATGGTTGTAGGGGGTTTGGTGTTTTATATTTGAGGCATCCTTATTTTTTCAACTTCCACCAAAAAAATTTAATGTGTTATTTGTTAAATTGGGAAAATTGTAGATACCATTTTGTGTTTCACCTGAAACCCAAAAAGTTACTTTAAACTAGATTTAAAGGTATCAAATTTAGTCTGAGCCACTAAGATTTTTTCCCTCACAAATTCCTCCTCTTAGGTGAGGGCACGTGTACAAAAAAAGAAACATTGTGAGCTAGAATTCAAGTGATCACTTGAATTCTTGAAAGTCCCACTTTGTATTGTTTTTCCCAATTTAACAAATAATGTGTTATTTAGAAGATTTTGCAAAAGGACATGGTTGGAGGGCTCTTGGTTTTATATTTAGGGAGTCCTTTGTTGCTTCAACTTACAGCTAAAAGTTCTATAAGGTTCTAGAAAAGGGCAAGGAGTCCAAATCCTCCCACATAATACTATAGATAAATATAAATGCAATTTTTAGTTGTGTCTGTCTAGGTCAATCATTTGGATAGAAACTACTTGGATGAAATCTACCAAATTGATGAAATCTTATAACTGTTTTGTAACTTCTTTGATAGGGATGGGATTGGAGAATTGGGGTTGTGATAAGAGGATCCGGCTGTGATCCGAGGCATGGGGAGATAGGAGTTGGGATTGGGGGCATGGGGGGGGGGGCATGGGGTGGTCTGCATTGATGGTATGGGGATGACATGCATGGATGGCATGGGGACATGCATAGATGGTATGGGGCATGCATGGAGGGCATAGAACATGAAGGGCATGGGAATACTATAGATGGCATGGGGGTCATGGGGGGTATGCATAGATGGCATGGGGACATGCATAGATGATATGGAGCATGCATGGAGGGCATAGAACATGAAGGGCATGGGAATACTAAAGATGGCATGGGGGTCATGGGGGGTATGCATGGGGGACATGCTACATGCATGTCATAACCCTGTTGGTACAAGAAGTAAGAAAGACTTATTAAAGATAAATTTGTCCATAAAGTCAAGTTTTGAAAAGTTTATAGATCTTTACAAAAATAATTTTGAGTATTTGGACTTCAAAATGTTGCAAAAACACAATTTTCATGTTTAAAAAGGAACCGCTTTGCGATCGACAAAAACTACAACGTAGAAAGAAAAAAATAACAAAAGAAAACATCAGTTTTTGTTATTGTAAAAATTTGATACTAAGTTCAAATGATGATATGAGACATCATGTTTTTTTTTCCACCAATGATCTTCATTTCAAGTTTTGATTATGCAATTGAAAAAAGGGAAAATTTCATGGATACCCCTAATTTCATAGATACCCCTATTTTTCAGAAATTTCACAGATATCCTTGAACCAAAATTTTCAAGCGACTTTTTGTTGTGTATGTCACTGTTCTTCTTTTGTGTGAATACATAACAAGAAAGAAGTAGTGTGTGCACAAAGGGAGAAGGGAAGTGGCATGCACAACAAAAAATGCTTGAAAATTTTGGTCTGAGGGTATCTGTGAAATTTCTGAAAAAGCGGGGTATGAAATTATTACAAACTTCAAGGATATCCATGAAATTTTCCCTATCAATAAATGTAGTCATAGCTATTGCTCAAAAGTTGTACTTATCAAAATTCTTGGAGGAAGTTAGTGAGACAACTAATGTACAAGAAACTGCACATTGATGAAAGTCCCAAAATGTACTATTTCTCCCAATTGACCTAATATGGTGTTATGCATAGGGGCCACCTTCAGCTCCAACCAAAAATAGGGATGCAACCAGCAACTTTTTCAAAGTAAGGTAGGAGGCTCATAAATGGAGCATCTAAGGGCTAAAACTAAATTTTGGGTAGGTGAAACTCCTTCAAATGATTTTCAATAAACTTTCCTTGAAAGATAAGAAGAATTGACATCTAACTCAAGTTGTTTCATGTTTTTTGGAGCTTTATGGAATTAGTTATGATTATTTGAAGTGAAAAGGCCATAAGACTCTAAAATGGAGCACCTCCTCAAATGTACTTAAACTGTACATTATTAAAGGGTTATGAAAAACAACATGTACCAAAAGAGTACATTTGAGGAGATGCTCCATTTTAGAGCGTGCTCCGAATTTGAGCCGCCTACCTTATGCCACACAGCCATTGGTCAAAATACCAAAAAATACCCTGCTCAGGACACTTTCAACCTCTGGCAGCACAGTCTCCGTCTGCCTCTGTTCCTGACAATGCCTTTCATAGAGTAGCTCCGACGCAGCTTTCGGATCGGAGATGTTTTCGGATCGGAGATCGATGAAGCACTTGCGGCAACTGCAACACAGGAAACAGAGACAACTCCTTCGTCGTCATCGCCATCCTCTGTGTTTTTTCTTCGTAGTCGTTGCTGAATGTTGACCCCGTTCTTAACCCGAAAGTCTTTGCAAAACGCCTTCCCTTTCCCACATTCACGGCACAATCATTGAGCGCAGCGCCCACGCGTACTTCCGCTGCATTCAGCAACTTCTAGTGAGCGGCTGCCTTGCTGACCAGCTCACTGTCGGGCAGCTAACCAGCTGTTCCTGTTCGTAACTCGCTTTCACTAATCGACTCAAGAATTCGTGAAGGGACTGTAGAAATGGTTGACTCCGTTCCCCGTGGTGGTTTCCACTTGGGTCAACATCGACTTCCGGCTTTTGGAAAACTTCACCCTCCTTTGTCGGGTTGCAACTCGGTGCGTGAGCTTGCATCCTAACTTGCTTCGTACGTTCTGCGGATCCGAACAGGGCAATATCTCGATAATCGTAACGTTCACTTTGTAACGCGCCATTTGAGTAAAGTACATACTTTTATCAGCTGGAACCAAATCATCACTTGAACAATTATGTTTGTTTAAAAATCAGAGTTTGAATTGCTTGTTCAACACTCGGTACCTAGCCGGCAAATCTCGTCGTATAAAGCATCCCCAACTTGAGTATTTGCATCCCACACTCCTACCGTAACACTTCCAGCGTCACTTCGGATAGTGTACTGAACATTTCTGGGCATCTGAGTGATCTGACGATCGACGAGTGCTTCCTAATTGGTGCTCATTGCATTTTTCGGAAATTTGAATTCAGGATCTTGTGTCGACAGAGCAAAGAGTTTAGTGAGATTGCGAGATGGCAGGTCGAGTAGTGTTATGGCTCTCAACCATTCTGATCGCCACGTCATTACAGATTCGAGAATCCAATGGAGCCCTGCAAGTGGGATTCTACGACAGCTCTTGCAGTAGTGCTGAATGGATTGTGAAGAGTGCCGTGCGATCCGCTTGGTCCGCTGACAGGTCCATCGCCGCCAGTCTCATTCGCTTGCACTTCCACGACTGTTTCGTCCAGGGATGCGACGCGTCAATTCTCCTGACCGGAACTGGCACGGAGCAAACGGCATTGCCCAACCTGTCGATCCGAGGGTTCAGCGTCATCAGCAGTGCGAAGTCTCAGTTGGAAGCCAGTTGCCCTGGAGTGGTTTCATGTGCCGACATTGTTGCACTTGCTGCTCGCGACTCCGTTGTAATTGTGAGCACTCACCCCAAGTTGCCGTCGTCAGAAAGCAACGTGACCCAAGATGCGATTGTCAACCAGCTTGAATTGTAATTCTGTGCTACTGAATTACAGCCCTTTGACAGTATAATCCTGCCATGCTTGTGCAGCTCGGTGGAGATGCCTACAGTGCGGAAACAGGTCGCTTCGATGGCGCTGCCCCGGGAACAAGTGTCAATTTGCCTAGCCCCAACTCGACCGTTGATGAGGCCACTCCATTCTTCACCAATCTTGGTCTCACACTGGAAGACATGGTCACCCTTACAGGTAATTAATGAATCCACGTCTCTAACACAACCTTCTTGTAGACATTGAATCAGGACCTTTCACATCTAGGAGATCTACGGTTCTTTATGAATGCACGGGAAGGTAAAATTACGACTTTCCGAGGTTCCTGACCTTCAACAGGTCTCAATGTGCCATGTGGCGATGAAAAGTGATACGAGTCTACGTACGAGGATCAGTCAGTAGGTGCCCCAGCTGATTTCTGGTGAAGAATCTGTATTTATTTCGTTCTGATTCTCACATTTATCCTACAAACCTGAACAAGTACCACCACAACTACGTAGATGATCTGAATACTTAGATGTCTTGCTTTGAGCGATCATGAGAAAAATGAGACTCACGCAGAGAATCAACGTTGATTTTGCAATATCGGCACGATTCAGAGTGCCAAAGTTTTAAAGTCAACTGCACAAACTGCCACAAAGCTCTAAAATATGGCTAGGAGTCTAGGACTGCTATGAATTTACGTACAAAAGTGCCAATATTCGCGAATTTTTCCGAAAGTGACACTGAAATGCAAATGAGCCTCGCTGTGGAAGGATATGGAGGTTTGAACTGACTTGGGGTTGGTATGGGATGGATATGCAGGTTCACATACAGTGGGCGTTTCTCAGTGCCAGTTCTTCGTCGACCGCTTGTACAATTTCAAGGGCACGGGTCTGCCGGACCCAAGTCTGGACGTGAGTTACTTGGCGACGCTGCGGTCGCTGTGCCCTGACGTGGCCGGCGATCTCACCAACGTGGCCCTCGACCAAAACTCGGTGTCCACCTTCGACACCAACTACTTCAAGGACCTGCAGGCGAGCAGAGGCGTGCTCCGAATCGACCAAGAAATCGGCAACGACGTCAAAACCCGCAGCCAAGTCAACACCCTGGCTGCATCTCCGTCGACCTTCGGCGCCGACTTCGGCAAGTCCATGCTTGCTATGGGCAGGATCGGCGTCCTTACATCTGGAATCGTCCGGGCTGTTTGCGAAACAGCTTAAACAATTAAGGAGACAGTTTTTAAATATCTCCACAAATATAATCATCCTAGTGGAAGTTCGTATTCCTGCCAACGTGGCCACGAAACAAGTTCACGTCGTCCTTGGCCGGGTTGATTAATAAGTATTGCAAAGTGATGAGATAAGTTAGTAGTTAAGTACCTTGTATAGATTTATTGGGCTCTGGAGCTCTTGCCATACCAAGTGGTCGATACATGTTTAGCTTGTGTGATTGAGAGCATCAGCGGCTTCAATATTCTTTCCAATGCACTCCATTTATCTGTGTCCGAAACTAGACATGGGAGTATAATAATGTGGTAGCCACAGGATATTATCATTCTTTTTGCTGTAGAGAATTTATGGCAATAAAATATTCTGAGAAAGTGAGTTGGATTTGTTATCAACTGGTCTAGCACCTCCATGGATCTCCTTAGCAAGTGAGGGACCGACCTAGCATTTTTAATGATATATAGAAAATGTGAATCACACGGGATAGCAAAAAAATCAAGTCACACAACACCATATTAGGTAAATTGGGAAAAACGGAGGTACCATTTTATACTCCACCTTAATCTTACATACAATAAATGTAGGCATAGCTATTGCTCAAAGTTGAAAATTATTTGAAATTCTTGTAGGCAATCAATGAGACTTCAATATTGTATTAGAAATTGTATGTTTTTTCTTCTGTAATATGCTAACTTTTACATAATGATAGAAATAGTGAAAGCCCCATAATGTACTCTTTTTCCCAATTTACCTAATATCGAGTGTTACACGCTTTCATCTTGTCTAGTGACAAAGCCTACAACCATGTAGTCATAACCCTTCATTCTGGATGTTTTAATTTTCCCCTTATATGTGAAGGATGTGTTTTTCACTATATTTTTAGAGATCAAATGAGTGAAATGACTAGTTGAACAAATTCTAGACTATCCACATAAAAATGGAAGTTTTATGTCCTAAATGGCTAAATTGCATATGGAAATCTCCACATCTTTTGCATGTATTTTCTAATATTTTGGAAGTGTTTTTTGATTTGGATGTATCCCTCAATATTTTGCTAGCATATCTTAATGTTTTGCTAACCAAAGCCATTACTAAATTATTACTTATGAACCTTGGATAGTCCATAAGTAGGTAAACACAACAACATTTTGCAGAAATAAGTTCAAAGAACTTGGAAACTTCACAACACGTGTGTGTTATGGTGTAGAACATCAGAAAGTGTAATCCAAATTTTTGTGTTTAACCTCATATTTGTTATAATGATAGTATTGGGACCTCTCAAAATAGTATTAGGGATAATAAATAAAATAAATGAGTTCTTACTTAGATCTGTATTACCTAAATTGACTAGTGTAAACTAGAAATTTCCATTAAAATGAGAGTTTTGCAAAGAAGGAAACACTGTCCAACACATGTTGCATTGTACTATACCAAGAATTTTGGATTTTTAATATAGAAATAAATACAAAATATACATGAAAATTTATATTAATACAATGCAAAAGTGGCATTATACATATAAATATCATGAACACATAATCAAAATATGTACTCTTGAGTAAAAGTGAAATTAAAAAATAACTTTCACTTTTGCATCAAAGCATAAAGTAAACATAAATACCACACTATTTTATAAAGTTAACTAGCCTAACAAATTTCATTATAAGCACCGCTATGCTTAAATTAAGTCATATTTGTTATAATGAGAGAATGGGGACATCTGAAATTAATATTAGGCATTATCAAAAACATTGACTAACCAAGTATTGGTATCTTTTTAGTACAATATCATTAATAAAAGTATGCAAGAATAATAATTTCCATTACATTGAGATGTAAGCACATACTAAACATCATCCAACAAAGGTTGCAAAAACGTGATATCAATAAATAAGTGCACTCAACAAACAAATCGGTACATAATGTAATATGTACATGATATTGTTTAAACTGTAATTGCAATAGAAATATCATTGACTTGTTACAACAATCTGTATATCCAACACATATTACAAAAAATAATCAACCTTCTATTATATTATCAAAGCAAAGTTCAAATTTACATACTAGAGTACTGCTTCAGTGTAATTAACCTATTTAGCCTTAGTACAACCATTGCTACTCCAATAAATTATAGGAAGCCAAGCTTTTGTTAATGACTTGAATTTGAGCAGTGGGAATTTTAATCATGCACTCAATTGTGCTTTTTTTTATTCTTGACTTCCACGCCGTCATCAACGCTGTTGTATCTTCCCATAACGGCGGTTTGCTCTCATCAATTTTCCAATGTAGACCTCTTGCATCATCCCATCTAGTGTAGTTATCTTGAATATCTTGATCTTGCAATGTTGGACGGAAATATTGAATTTGGACACAGTTTGGTTTCTCCGAGTTTGAATTGGGGTTTGATAAAGCCCTTGCAATCCACACTGGTCAAGTATTGCCATCACTAGGTTGTACTGCAACAAAATATCCTTCGTACAAGTCCCTACCCACTCTAAAGGACGGAAGTGGACGACTGCACAAAGGGCCTACTTAAGCGTCATCTTCTCCAAAGTCTTCAATGTCTTCGCCATTGTTTGCAATTTGATCTGCCATAACTGCCTCGACCCGACTAGATAACCAAAACTCATCCTTCAAAATTGTACTGATTGGTAGGAGTTCTAGCAACGCTCCTTTAACAGCTTGCCAATATTGTACTAAATGCTCGTGCCGTCTCTTAAACTCCCCAATGACATCTTCATTGCACATATTCTCCCAATATCTTTGAAACCCAGATAAACCTTTTTGAATGTCATCCATATTTCTCATAGGACTCTAAGTAATTGCTTGTGGTATCTCACGAGGCCATAGACTTCTCCCTTCTGAGTCTTCCTTCCATAATTTAATGCCTTTTCTATCCTCTCCTAACCACTTTGGATCGCTGCAAAGAAATTTATACGTCATGACCAAACATCCATTGGAGTCTAATTAGAACTTCACTTGTTGTGGCCTTGTGTGACCTACAAGAGTCTCATCACGGTCATAATATTTACTAGCAATGAAACCCTTGAAATCAGGAACTTCCTCTATGAGGTGAGGGATAACAGGAATAGATTCTAAATCCATGAAGGACTTCATAAGTGCAGGAATGGTAGGATAATTTTCTTTCTTTAAGAGCATGCTCCATCTATCAAATAATGCATCAATGTTGTTATGCGTATGACCCACTATCATGAAATTAACAAAGACCTCACAAAATATATTTTTTGCAACAAGTAAGGACCAAAAATAAAAATAAAATCTATTTTTATTGTCCTCGATTGCGTTGTCCATGTGTATTTGCAAAATGGGTGGTAACGTTATTGCCGGGACTAAATTCTCAAGCTGTGGCGATAACAATCTTTTGCACATTTTAGCTCTAGATAACATTGCATCAAACAAAGGCAATGACTTTGAACCCACAAACAACTCTTTCAAAGACGTCTCTGGCGGTATCTCCAAATCCCGTAATAGTTTGGCCATGGACCCAATGGTGTAGTTTGAATCATGTGAGAATAGATCTAGGTCGTAGTGAGCATAGTGGACGTCACCATGACCATGAGCAATCATGCCAGTTACAGACACTAGCAACTTCATTAAGCCATCAAGATCTTTACTCTTGTAAGAGAAGACCAGAGAAGCCGTTTTTGCATGATCCATCTTGTCATGCATGACTGTCAAAATCTCGTGCGGATAAGTATGAGAACGATAGCAATTAGCATAGTAAAACTATCTATGCGCACAAGCATTTGCTAAATGCTTTTGCAACTTCAATGCATACTTCATTGCTTGCTGGGTTGTAGCAATAGCACCCTTCAAAAGTGAATTAAACTTATTACAAGTAGAACACCTAGCAGAATTGTCCCCATGCTTCTTTTTGTCAAACTCAGAAAAGTTTCTTGATCTAATCTTGCTCAAGTTTGATGTAGAGACCTCTTTCAATCCAAAGCTAGCATTTGCTTCGTTGACTTCAGGAATGACATCCTTCCAATTGAATGAAGTTGGCAAAATTCAAGACACCACCTTCTCCCCTAACTTCAAGGTCCTACTACGATGTGGCATGTGATCTACCGTACTTTCAAGAATGCACCTCACAGTGGCAGTTGCTTAGGCTATGTGCTTCCTTGTCTTGACCAAGCCAATGTTTCCATGAGGTAGTGCTTGCCTGCCCTCATTTGCATAGCTTTGGTAGCGATAGAACGTTGCTTTTGGGACGCCAGCAACATGCATCCATGCTCACTCACATACATCTATCTCTTCGATTGTGACAATTTTCCTCCATCGATTGTCATAATGAACTTGCCTATGAACATCAGTCTTCATGAAAGCCCTAAACTTGAACATGGTTTCTTGATACATGCGTTTGCGGAAAGCTCAAATTTTCTCTTTTGGAAACTGCTGGATACAACCCTTGCTGCAACATACCTTGCTATTGCAAGAGTTAATGGACTCTTGGGTAAATAAGTCCTTTGATTTAAGAGCGCTCTCTTGTGGAGAGTTTCCAATGCTGCTTGAATACGGCCGAGAAGATGTCGTAGACCTCGAATTCATAACATTGGCCTGCATACGATTGTAATTGTCAACTATCTCATGGTCTTGCAGACTTGCTCCACGGCAATGGACTAAGTGAATTGGCCACACAAGTAGTGAGTAATTGCTTCTTACGGTAGGTCATCTTCTGAATGAGTCCAACAAATGTGAACTACTACGTGAGTATCACCAAGAAGTGCCTTTGAAACGATCACAAAATCTGAGTCCACATTCTGGACAGTGCCTTCACAAACAAAAAGGCCTTCAACATTGTACAATGTGACACATTTAGTAATCCAAAGACGCTGTGGAATACCTTTGCAGTTAGGAAAATTGACTTCCATCCCATTGAGGATCTCTACTTTGTCATTTGAAGAATCCATGCTCGTCACAAAACAATGAAGGAAGTCAGTACCTCATATATATGAACTTATAGACATTGCCATAAGTATGGCCAACATAAGAGCTTTCTTATCATGGAGGTTTTCCATTTTATAGCTTGCAAATCAGCTCAAGTCGAGTTGACTTGAAACATCCGGACGCAAAAATTGATATATGCAAACTTATAAGCACAGTTATAAAAAATTCATTTCAAAATGATCATAATTACATTTTACATGTAATATCTAAAATTCAATGACTGCCTAACTTGTGCATGAAGTTGCGGAATGAGGCCGAAGTCAAACTCAAGAGAATTAGATTGATTTGAGCTAAATGAAACCAAAAAAACACTTCAACTTGTTCACATGATGACTGCAGTCCACTTAAACAGTACTATCATTCAGAAGGAAAATTGGGAACACTATATAGTAAATTTGAGGTACTCATTGCTGCATACATAAATAGTATCAGAACTCTAGATTGACATCCAGCAATACTCTTTAGGTCGCTTTGACCAAAATCAAGTGCATGCAAGCTTAGGTCCCACAAAGACATTCACTAATAGTAGAATAGAATATATGCATATTTAGGAGTCGAGACATTTATACAAACATACTTGTAACTAAAGGGACGTCAAGTAGGATGATAGTTTATAATGACTAAATATGATAATAGATACTAGAAACCAGGTTAGACCATGGTTTCTATTTAGCTCGATTTGAGCTGAATTATAATCCCAACTCTGGGACTAGATTTTTTTAGAAACCATGCCAGACCAAAATTCCTATAAATTTCATTCCAAACTATTGGATTGAGAGTCTATCAGAAATTAGACCCAGCTATGATTGCAATTCAGCTCGACTTGAGCTAAATGGTCTCTAAGTTCAGGGGCTGAACAGCTATCATAAATCTCGCCACACATGGGTGATTATTCAGCTCAAGTTGAGCTGAATATCATTCCAAACTTTAGGACTTGATTGCAATCAAAAACCAGGATACACCTTGGTTGCCATTTAGCTTGAATTGAGCTGAATTGCATTCAAAACGTACAAACTAGATAGCTATCGGAAACTAGGGAAGAACATGGTTGCCATTTTGCTCAAGTTGAGTTGAATTGCATTTTGATATTTGCGTGACCACTGACTTTGTAATCCACGTCACAGGTATCCATGAACAGTACCCCGTGATTTACGGAGACCTAAACCGCGGTCACCCATAGTGCAAACAAGAAAACAAAATTGCAATATCCTACGTACTCTGAGAAAATAAAACTAACATCGACTTCCATTAACTTGAACTCTACATAACAAAACTACACAATAGACGCAAAACCCCACAAGCACAAATGAATTCTACTTTGTGAACTCTACATTCAAAGTGGACAGTTTAGAGTCTAGGGCTTCTAACTTCAGTGATCTCAATGTCGTGCCAAAATCTATTAGCGCCTCCACAAACAAAGTTTTTGCAACGCTCTTGCGCTTTGATCAATTCCAGAATACCTCACACAATGTAACAAATGCAGATCTCTAACATGGATTGCAACAAGAAAAAAGAGAATGCCGTAGCATTCCAACGGAGGAGACAAAGACAGCACAAGTGATAGAATGAAATTCATGTGAATCAAATCCATGGTGGTCTGCCGCGCAAACTACAAAAGGAATTTTCCTACTTTTGAATTTGCATGCCGAATATAGTGGGAGTTGCTGAAGCTTTCCAAGGACTTCAACAATACCACCTTCAAAGTACCTCTAAGAGGTGGACGCAATTAATGTAAGTTGCGCCAATGGCAACTTTAGCACCTAAAGTGCCCAAAGCGACCATATTTGGGTTATAACAAAACAGTGAAGATGAAGAAAACTTATCGAATGACTCCTTATTTTTAAACTTATGTTGGTTCTGAGGTCTGCTTTTGACATCAAACACATGATTTTGAAAAAAAAAGTTGCTAGTTTCTCTATTGAAGATTTGTAAAAGGGTATCTTTTGGCAATCCTAAGTTTTACAATGTTTGAAGATCTTGAATATGAGTCTCAAATATACTAGAGCTTGGAGAAAAAACACATGAGAAATCTATTAAAATATATATAGGAGTACATTTTGACGCCGTACATTGTTTAAAGTTACATGTAATGACCTTAAATCTGGAATATATTTTTGGTAACCAAATTTTTAAATTTAGCATGTAAATTGAGGATTTAGAAAACTTCAAGTTACTTTTTAGTTTTAACACCATCATGTTCAAACATTATAATCTGTCAAACCATAAGTGATATTGTTGTGTTTTAGTCAAAAAATTCAAAAAAAGGTCAGTTCATTGATCTGTTTCATGAAAATTCCATTAAGCTCAGATAGGGCTTGCGCACTTAGGGATTACAGAAGTCCAAAGGTGATATTAGAGAGGTCAAAATGCAATATTATAGAGGGTGATATTTCAAAGGTCTAGAGATGATATAACAGAGGTTTATGTTAAAGAGTTTTGGAGGTGATATTAAAGATGATGACAGGTGATACTAAAGAGGTCTAGAGGTGAATTACAACAAGGTCCACAAGTGATATTAAATTTGATAGGCCCAGCTCTTTTCCAATGAAATTCATTGGGCACTGTCACTTTGAGGGGGAACAGTGAAAAGGTAGGAATTAAAGTTTGTTTTGCAAATCCAACTGTAGGATCTTTGCTTAGACTAAAAGAGGTACTTTTAAGAAATAATCATGTCATTCTAAATGTAGATTTTCTTAAGATGTCCACAAAATTTCAAAGGCCTTAAACCACTCTAACATTAAGAAAAATTACTCAACACAGAGTTTAGGTTTGTTTTTTCTATGTAGCATACCAGATAAGGTATGTGTGGCAAAATGTTCAAATTAGTAGGAACTATACAACACATGGGGGAAATATAGTAAATAAAAAGAAGTAGACAATGAGTCAGTTCACTAAATTATTAAGATTTTAAATATTCAAATTCAAACTCCAAATCCTAACAGTTCTACTATTGTAATAGACAATTCATGTCTTTAGGTTCAATCCAATTCACCCAAAATTATGTAGATTCTTTATATTTCAAATCAATTCATTGGTCTCTTTTGTTTTGTAAATGTATTTGGTTAGATTTGAACCAAGTCAAGTACCACACTCCTACCCACCCATTCCCCCTTTAATGTACCCACCTACTCAATTTTCATTTACTGGACCACTCACCCACTCACTATTTCATTTAATGGCCCATTTACCTTCATGTTTACTCACACACTCACTCATTCAACGTCTATTGTAATGACCCAATGACTTTGCCATTTACTCAACTACTCACCCTCTCATCGCCCACCCACTCTCTCACTGACACACCTGCACACCCACTCACTAAGGCATCCACCGACTTACATATTCAACCTAGAGACCCATATATACATGGTCATATTTGTTGCTTGGCACTTTTAGCACCATGTTACTGCTATTGAAATAGCACTCGATTTTTATATAGAAAGTAAAAAAAATTCCTTACCATGAAAAATTTAATTCGTTTATTTGGAATTAAATTTCAAATTTCACTTGCCTCATTTCCAAGTACAAGTGCATGTTTGGCTTAAAACGTTAAGGATTAATTTACAATTAATTTGTTTTCCTAAATCCATGCTTCCATGGTTTGAATGAAATTTTGCAACTTTATTTTTGATTCAACAATTATCAAGAACCAAAGTTACCTTGTGCATAAAATTTGATTATGCAGAAACGGTCTTGAACAAATTTTATAAAATCACAAGTCATGAATAGAGGCCTATGACATAGGTGTTTAGAATATTCATAGGTACTTCAAAATATTCATGGCAATTATGAAATGACCTATTTTGCATTCACATCTACCGTTCTTTGTTTGAAACCAAGATTACACTTTAATATCCATGGAAAGCCATGAAAAAGAGGGGTTAGTCATTAGATGATTGATTATTTAACCACTTACAGTATAATCCTACGTAAACATTATGAATGGGGCATTTCATGGCATCATTTATACTTTGGGCAAGATAATTATGAAGAAACTTGCACAAAATGGGGTGACTTAACTTTGTTGTTTATTCAACTTCTTCATCTATTCAAATTTGTACTATGCAACACCTAGTAGTAATTGAAATATTTGGAGAGTTTTTTTCTATAATCACGTTCTTGCCATACTTATATCTAATTTGATATTACCTACTTTAACCCCTCACACCTAAAGAGCTCAAGAACATCACTAGCCTATGTTATAGGAACCACGTGAGTTAAAAGATAAGGTCCATTTATTTAGAAATACACAAAATATATCACTAGCCTATGCATTATGAAACACGTGAGTTAAAAGATAGAGTTCATTTATTTCAAGAAACACCAAATATAGATAATATGTATAGCTACTATAGAATTCATGAAATGCTAGATATTTTTTTATTTATGCATTACAGTACATACACATTAGGTCTTGGAAATTTTTACTTCATAAATTAGCCTTCACAAATAGGGGTTCCAAAAAAATTATTGTTGTTCATTACTATCCATGTTAAACTATTTTAAATCTATGCCATCAAATAGACAATACTAAAAATATGTTAATAAAATTTTATATCTAGACAATAGCCCTTCAATAAAAATGCTTGTCATTGGTTTCATGGTGAATACCAAGTGTGCATACGTAACTGAAATTGTTCTATATATATTTGATGAAAAAGGGAGATCCAACAAAACCGGAATAACAAAAATATCCATAAGTAGCCACATTGAAAAATCAAATGAATTCAAATTTAAAAAAACCTAGGGTACTAATATATGACCCATACAACTTTTTATAGAAAAACAAAGTAATTTTGAATACCATACTTTAGATAAATATGCCTACGTCTAATATCCTCTTAACCCCTAAAAGACCAAGCTCTTTTTTAGTAAAAATCACTGAAAACTGCCACTTTCAGGGGAATGAGTAAAATGGTAGAAAATTATTTTGTTTTTTAAATCAAACTATAAGATCTTGCCCTAGACTATGGGAGGTACTTGTGGGAAAAATTTCAGCTCAATCTACAAGTAGAGGAGTGAGATACTGACATCTGAAGTGGAAAAAAAAAAGTTCCTTGCTGCCCAAAAATTTCAGAAGCCTTTAACAGCTCCTATATCAAAAAATTGCTCTACGCAAAGTTAAGTTTTATTTTTTCCATGTAGAAGACCAAGTTAGGTAGGTGTGGAAGAATTTTCAAATGAATTGGAGGTGTTAATCATACTTTGTAAAATCCTGCAATGCCGTAAGGCCATGAAGTTTGCATATATGCTAGGCAAAATTGGAGAATTTATGTAAAATTCAAAAATCTGAATTACTTTGATCCAAATGGTGAAAACCAAGGAATCTGAGCCTCCTACAACTTGGATAAAAAAAATTAAAAAAAATTTCACAAAAAGTTCAAAAAAGGAAAGTAATTTTTTTTACAAGAGGCAAAAAGAATGGAGGTTTGGGAGTCCCATACCTGCCCACAAACTAAAACTTCTCATAACTTTCATCTCATCAATCAAAATTGAATGATTTAAAGATTCCCACATTTATAGAAATCTAAAGAATGGATTTCAAATTTTACTTTTTAAAAATTGCAATTTTGGAATTTTTTTTTGAGGCTGCCTGCACTTGCCCTTTTTCAAAAATTCATGCATAACTTCTTCAATAAATGTCGAAGTGAAGAAAAAATTAGATGCCCATATAGATCTTTGAATTCCCCACCTTCAATGAAAGTTTCAAAAAATCACAAAAAGTACATTAACTATAGGTACATGCCCAAAATCCATTTGTCCCTTGAGGGGATTGTTGGTCTTTTAGGGGTTAACTACGTTCTCGACTACGTTCATACCATAAAGTCGCAAGGGCTTATCTCCTCAAGCTAAGGAGACCAAAGTTACCCACATATGCATTATAGTTTGGAAATGATTAAATTTCAATGTAAATTAATTCTATTATCACTACAAATAAACCATGGTCAAATGTACAAAGAAGTTGACAAAGGTTTTGACCTCATCTATAGTATATTGTAGATTAGATCACACTCTTTGTCAACTTCTCTTTAGATTTGACCATGGTTTCCATCTAGTGTATCTACTTATTTTCCTAAATATATCCTTATTCAAGTCTTCTTGTAGTATCAAAAATCTGATATAGGTAATGAATGGTTGTGATTTGTGTATAATAGAGTTAGTGCTAGGGAGTTCATGACATATATACAATTTTTGATTGTTGTTGGAAATGGGGCCCAAGTACATTCCTACATGTTGAAACAAACACATAAGATACTAAATTTAAACTTTTTTACAAATAACTAGAAGAATTATTAAAATCAGAAGGGGTTCACAATTTTTAGGGTATATATTCATGCTATTTTATATAGGGAATTACTATAGCGACACCCTAAATTGCTAACAAGATACCCCTATGAGCATGCAATTTTATAATGTAGTGCTACTTTTGATTTATTAAGTGGTCCATCATTCATCCAATCATGACATTAATATCTAAACAACCATTATTAATTTATTATTGCATAGAATTGGATTAGACAATACCTCAAATAATTTTAAAGTGATGGCATTATTTTTTAATTTGACCTAAATTTTGTGGAAACTTAGAATACTATGCTATTTTTGTTATTGCAATTCAGCATTTGTTGAAAAAACATCCCCTTCTTTTCCTATAGGCTTGAAGCTCACCTTTTTTTCTAAGGCAATTGGGCCTTAAATTGTTCTAAAAAAAATTGGTGCTGACTGAACTTGAGGTTGGTAACTTACCGTTTGTATAAAAATAACAGAGAAAGAACAAAATTAAACTAAACCCTCTTGAATACAGTCAAAATGCCAAAATTATGAATGAAAACCAATGACCAAGGAGAACCGGCTAAGCTTAAGGTAGGAACATCCGTAAGCTTTAGCTTCATGGACCATGGCTTGCCTTTGAAAATACATAGAATTGAAAATCAAGTTGAAAGGAGAAATTTAGAGAAACTACTACCAAACACCTTTCTTCTTCCTAAAGCCTTTAAGGTACACAATTTAATTTGAAGAAATAGGTATTTTAATTGCCAAAAATAAAACTAAATACTCTAACTGCGTTGTGCACTTATGCTAGAGTTAATTTAGTTTATAAGATCCAATATATGACACGGTAAACTATACTTATAGAATACTAATAATACAAAGTTGAAGATCACCTAAATTACTTATAAATAATTTTTGGATCTGAATGGCGTCTACCTCATTTATAATATTCTTATAAATATTACTTAGAAATAATAAAATTGTATCAATATTATGCTTGACATCGTTTCTAAAATGCAGTAAAACCGCTCTCCAAGCCTAAAAACCTTTTTTTTAGCTTAAATTCTTTAATATACAAAAAAAATATTTGATAGTTTAGAATCCCAAGATGACCATGCAGTGTTCTTGCCAATAACTCTTTGACACTACCATTTTAATACCATCAATAAAATTTGATAAGAAGACACTATCATGTATATGTCATTGTATGGTATTGTAGTAGTGTATTTTCAGAAGACTTAGTGAAAAACAAAGTTATTTATGATGTGGATTAGACAATAGAATGGTCTGAATATTCAAAAATATCTTGTGAAAGACCAAGAATCTACCATTAAGAAGGCAAATCAATAAGTACAAGAGGTTGTATGTTTGTGGTGATCAACTAGTTTCCAAATTCCACCTTGTTAGGATATGTGTCCATTAAAAACCCAAATTATTTGGAATTATACAACATGGGAGAAAAAGTTAGCAAAAAAAAAAAAACAATTATGAATAGGAAATTGATAATACTTTAATTACAAAATGTTTAATGGCAATTCAAACAATCGTAATGTTGTTATAATGAGTACACATTGGTTGTGTTTTTTGGCCACAATAATAAATAGTGAGTAACATAAATTATTTCAAAATTGATTTTACAGGAGAGAATCAAAGTGACTGCAAACAAAAACAGCTCATACCTTTCATGTCATTTAAATAAAAGGAATGATTAAATGCTAAACACCTTCACATAATTTTCATAAACAACTATCAATTTGTTGTATTTGGACAAACAAATTAAAAATAACTAAGTGAGCAATTGATTTAGAGGAAAAAAAAATTTGAGCCTAATTTCTAATTCACAATTCAAAATTCCATGAAAGGTAGTGCTTACAAAAAAAAAACCCTCATTCCCACTTTACTTCCAAATTTTAGCCATAAATACGACTTTTCTTATCTAATCACATGAATTAGTCCAAAATATCTATGTTGTTAAAAAGGGTGCTAGGTCAATTTGGGGTTAACCCTCATTGAATGACGTACTATTGGACATACTACGTATGCTCATGTACAACTGGCATTTCTGACCAACAAAAAGGTTTTAATTTGGGATCTTCATTGTATCACTACAACAACATTGATCTACATTCTAACTCCTTTGTTCATGAGAAATGTAATGAAGGTGTAGTTGCACTCTAAATACTTGAAACAAACAACAAATAGAGCCAATCTTGCAAGATTGCCTTGTCCTTGAGGGATTCACCCTTGAACAACGGGAAGGCCCTTAACAAATAGTACAATAAGGGGTATTTTTATTGTATTTGGAATTGATCCACAAGCCTACTACATTTGGGACCAACAAAGATGTTGGAGAAAAGATCAATGCAGTTCTAGTGAGCTACTTAAAATTTAAAATTAATTTTTTTTTTGGTAGCAAATGACGTTCATACATCAGTATATATATTATGTCATGTATGAGTTTAGTGGTTAATCCTAAAACAACGTTGATGACAGAATATGTACTTAAGCAATTTTGTTATATAAGTAAAACCATAAAAAATCACTATTTTTAGTAATTGATTTATTGGGAAAATTTTCTTTTAGTTTAGTTTAAGCTTAAACAATCTGATTTTGCAAATGATTGATTATGATTTTGTATTGAAGAGTTTATGCATGGGTGTCCATTGCAATCTTCACTTCATGTAGCAAATGGGGCTTTTGGGAATGAGCCCCATTTAAAGTAGATTTCTCAAGAAAAATCACGTTAGAAATTCATTCTTAAAAATTGTAGAGTACATTTTGAGAAGTCATAATTTGATTGGGGTTATGCATGTTAGGCCCTTTCACCTCATATTGTTTAGTGTCCAACTTTGTAATTTTGACATTTGAAAAGAAGATTGAAATACTTTTAACCACTCTCACAATTTACACCCTCATGATCAAACATTATAATGTTTCAATCCATAAGTGAAATAGTTGTGATTTCTTTTTGTATGCAATCTATAACATGTTTACTTTGAATTTGTACAGTTACATTTCAAAGAAAATTGATCAAAATGCCAGCATTTTGTTCACTTTCAAGCAAATTCTGAGATACTCCAAAATTACAAGGGCGTTGAGGGATTAAAGAGAAATGTCATAAATATTATGAAGTGAAGAACTTAGTTTGGGCGGGATTGACAATGTTCAAGAACCTCAATCTGCCGATTATCTCTTCCGGGTATGGTCGCACTGCCGGGTATGAGGACGTCGGTGGTGACAACAACTGCAAAGGTAGGGTTGGAGGGTTCTTTCCTTCCCTACTGTTGTAGAAACCCTCTCTTCTGCGCTGCGCTTGTCTTTGTCTTGTCTTTGTCTCGTCCTCGTCTTGCTTTTGTTTAGGGTTTTCCATTTGAAGTTCTCATATTCCTTGAGTTTGTTTGTAGAAGTGATTGTTGAATTCTATAAAGCAGTTGTGGAGCTGCGATTGTTTGTGAAAGCAAAGAGTCAGTTTTGTGGTGGTCACTTTAGGGTTTTGCTGTTCCACCAAACATTTTTCCGGTCCATGAGTGAGACGGAAATTGGAGTTTCTTGCAAGATTGTGAGGTTTTCTACTTTGTACAGAGGGTGTGCTTTAGTGTGCAGTGCGTGATTATAGATTGAGAGATTGTAGTGTCATTTTCTTTGCTTTATAGTTTAGGGTGAGCTTATCAGAGAGATTACCGTTCCCTATTTTCAAGGAGGTGGGAGGTGTTCACTCTTCTGTCTTGTTTTTTTTGTTGATCTGCTTTGAATTTCAGCAACATCGTGTGGAAGATTTCAATCAAACCAAAAGCCAGGTAAGACTCATTAGTTGATGGCATTTAGGATTGCTTGCAAGTTGTTTGGATGAATTGTGATTGCTTGCGATTCGTTTGAATGCATTTTAGAGTGCTTGCGATTACTTAGAATGTTGTCAATGTGTGTGGGATTCAGTTGATAGCAATCAAAATGCATGCAAATAATTATGGTTTTGGTTTTTTAAGCTTATGAATGAGGTAGGTTTATAGGCTGCAGCATTTGTATAAAGAAATTTGTTGTGCATAACTTGAGGGTATTTAGTGTATGATAGACAATTGTTAGTATTTTGTGAATTTGTGGTTGTCAATTGCAACTTAGGGCATGTGAATTGGTAATGTTCATAAAGGTTTAAGTGTATGGTTTTGTATTTGATTAAATTGCTGTTGTAGTTGAAGAACAATTCGGTCATTCAATACATGAAATTCATGCTAGAGTCATATTTGTTCAGTAGTTGTTTTAGGTCAATCAATCTAATTGGTCACAGTGATTAACTGGAATGTTAGAGTAGATACATGTTGGTTCAGCTTGATGTCGGTTTAGGTCGATGTCACTTCAGGTTGATTTGATCTGAAATGAGAGTTTAATGATAGATCTACTGCTGGGAATTCATAAAGGTAGCTAAAAGCAAGGCAATTCAGCTCAATTTGAGCTGAAATGCAAAAAAAATAACAAAACATACCACCATAAAGTGAGGAATTGAGGCAAAATAGCTCGAATCAAGCTGAAATACAGCAAAAATAACGAAACATAACATCACATAGTCAGGCAGTGGTATTTAATAAGATAATCCACAATCAAAAAATACGCAGAGAAGCCAAATCAGCTTGACTCAAGCTGATATACATTGGGGAAGGACTAAAAATGCTAACCAAAATTAGCGTTACAGAAGATCTTGTGCAAGACTAAATTTGCCAGCACAGGAAGCATAGCATTCAGCTCAAATTGAGCTAAATACAGTAGAAAAGTTGAACCGGAAAACTAAAACTGATGAATAATGTAGAGCCTTATCTGCATGATAAAATCTGATAGGTAACAATAGAACACCACAATTCCGAGCTCAATCTTTTGTTTGTGATTAGAATACCAGAAACTGTAATTTAGCTTGATTTGAGCTAAACAAGCACATGCTACATACTCCTTGTCTAATAAGAATTGATTGATCATGTAAGAGAGAATATCTGGCGCACTTCAACTCGACCCGATTTGAAGTGCAATTGTAACTTGATTGATGCTGTGCAAAATAGAGGATCATGTCCAGCAGCTCCAGACTTGTTTTAAGAAAGCCAATTGTCAAGGGGCTGATGATCTCGACGATGAGTTCAACAACAACGGGGAGTACTGGGAATTTCAACACCTAGACAAAGTTGCTAAGTGGACTCTATTTATGCTCCCGCTAAAAAGAGACATCGCCTTTGTACAAAGGTTTGAGAGAGGCGAGTTCTTCATCCACACCTCACACGACGAGAAGGTGAAGGACATCAATCATGACCAAGGAACCATCTTCAAGGTTCATTGCATCACGACAGACGGCAATGTTGCAAAGAAGGACCAATACCACTATACCCTTCTCATTGACTCCACAACAATGGTTTTCAACCCCAACGCATTCATCAGAAGCTTGGAACCCACTGACTTCAATAAAGCAATTCCAGAACTTTTGACAAAAGTGGAGAAAGGTGCCTTCCTCAATAAGGAGGGGAATCATCTCACCGGGAAGACATTGTAGACCCGTCTGTGGCAAATTATCTTTGAACTGTAGTTTAAGAAGGAGAATCTAAAAAATCAGCTTGCACAAGAGGTTCCAAAGACTGTGCATATAACCAACGCTAGCCAGGGAGGCAATGATGGCTCGCTCAGCATGGACATACAAAGGAGCCAGGCGAGTTGCGGTACTAGAAGGAAGGAACAAGTACCCGCGCAGGCCACTCTACCATTGCGCTGCAAACCAAGAGGCACCCCTTCTACAACAACAAGAAAGACCGCAATGAAAGCCTCGGTACCTGCCCCTGCAGAGAGCAGTCTCACATCCGCCGTCATCCAAGTCCCCAAACCTGCGGATCCTAAACGGGCACCCAACTACAAGAGAGCTGTAGAGGCATACAAAGTATACTGGGCAAATTGCACGCGGGCGTATGTGTATAAGGACATTGATGAGAAGCACGCCCTGCCCATCAATTAGCTAGTGCAGGCCTCACTTGACATGAACATCCAAGTTCATGAAGATAAGATCATGAAGGATGTAATGTGGTACTTGGTGAACATGCCCAACAAGGCCACAAAGCAGACCCTCTGCGTCATGCAGATCATGCCTAAGGGACACACAAAGAAGCCCGGCGCATGGGAGACCATCAAAGACAAGCAATTCTACATCATCAACGGTCAGCACAGCATGGCTGCAAGCAAGATGATACAAACCAAACCTAATGTCAAGGAGGACGTGAAGAAGCACTTCCGCGTCTAGAATTGCTACGTAGTCTAGTCGACCAACCACTCTCTGCTACACATGATATTGGTGTACTACAACAGGGTCAACCAATTCCAAGCAATCAAGCCGTCGTAGGCAACTAACATCATTGGAGCAAGAGCCGTGTGGGAAACCATGGGCAGACCAGAGAATCCAAGCAAGGCAAAGGCCGTCAGACTGTGCAGAGCATGCGGCGCACAAATGAAAACAAAGCGATAGTCACGCGATTCAGAGTAAGCACTTTAGCTCAATTTGACTTGATATGCAACCGTCTTGAATTCTTGTAATAGCTGTACATAGTTCAATTCAGGTTGATTTGACCTAAACTGCATTGACTAATTTGCATTCATGTTGTGTACGTCAACCAAGTGTTCACAGACTCCATAAACACTTGCTTCTCCTAGCTAGATGTCGTGAAGACATAGAAAAAAACAAAAGGCAAAGGTGCAGAGAAGACGGTGAGGATTACGAACGGGCTAAAAATAATCACCGCCTTCAACAAATTGTATGACCTCTTAAGCGAGGTCATTAGCAGTGCAATGCAAGGGTAACTCTTAGACCAGGACACCATGGCAAAGTTCAATGAAAAGAAGGGATGGCAACCGGAGAGCCAAATGATGAATTGGGAGTTCTTCAAGTGGCTTGACAACCTAACCACTAATGACCTTACAAAACTCGCCAAGCACATCTTCAACTTGGATGAGAACATGCCATATTCATACCCAAAGGTGACATTGAAATCAACCTCTACGCCGCTTGGGAGCTGCTACACCTCTAGGGAATGGGCCGAGAGGAGGAAGAGGAAGCATCTGGTTAAGAGGGAGCTTCACGAGTTGGATAAGAGCCTGGAATTGATGGATAACACAGGGGAGCTCAATGCAAATAAGTAGAGGGAGTTCAAAGAAAGTTGCAATATTACAAGTGCAATGATGAATGCACTTCTTTTGCTTTCAGGTGAGGAGTTCTACAACAAAGCCAAGCAGGTGAAGTGCAAGAACAAGAAGGGCTCCAAAATCTCCCCTTACGCTACTGAGTTTTTTTGACTTTTCCTGGAGAAAAGGTCAAATTTTATGTCCAGCGATTTGTATGGATTCTTCTAGCCTTATGACATCTTGAGAAGTAAGCATATGGATTGGCCGCAAGGTGCGTGGGTACCCAACACGAAGAAACATTTTTCCTTTGAGGTAATAAATTTTCAGTACCTTCCGGATGTGATGAGGAAGGGAGAGACCACTCCGGCAGCATCGTTCTTCTTCAAAGTGATGAAGGGATTGGACAAGAAGAAACAACCCGTGTTGCTAGACATTCCCACATGGTTGATCATCTGCGTGAATGTGTACGAACAGACTGCAGCAATGAACTTTGTTGACAACAACAAAGTCCTGAAAGGGTACAAGAGGGACTTTGCAGACTACAGACTTGCGAGCAACGAACGCCTGGGAAATTTCATCATAGGCAGCAATAACGCCAAGCAGAAGGTGCACTTGACGTTCTTCTAGAGCACCACGAATGCAATATTCC
The DNA here is from genome assembly GCA_963920765.1 of Ulota crispa. Lineage (NCBI taxonomy): Eukaryota > Viridiplantae > Streptophyta > Bryopsida > Orthotrichales > Orthotrichaceae > Ulota > Ulota crispa. Next base: position 24,692,026 of record OY987244.1, on the reverse strand, counting down.
AAGGTCCCAAGAACGACTACTTTGCTCTGGACACGCTCTAGTACATGAAGTCGCATCTGTACAACAAGTTGGAATTCAGGATATACAACACGGAGCTGCGGATGGAGTTCTATTTGGGAATAGCAAATTAGTTCCACCCTCCCGGGACGCACCTTCTATCAACGTTTGCTGGTTCAAAGTTAAAATGCGCCGCTCTGGTAAGTCTATTCAGGTCAATTCAAGCTGAATTACAATATTTGCATATGTATTATTTGCGTCATTCTACTTTTCCTTTTGATGATCATTTTGTCAAGTCAATTTAGCTCAATTCGAGTTGAATCACAATATGTGCAATAATTTAACATGTAATAAGACAAAAATTAATAATTGTGATGATTGCTTCTCATAGTCATTTCAGCTCGAATCAAGCTAAAATACAATGTACTATCTGAGATCCATGTGTGTGCCTGGATGTACCGTGTTCCAGATGAACGGGACAAATACTTTTGCCATCAAAGTGAAAGAAGAGGGAAAGCAATGGGAGGACATTGCTATAGCGGCCAAGAGACTAGACATGCAAGACTTCTTGCACAAGGTGTATAAAGTGGACAAGCAACGCTTTAGAAGAAAAGCAGACCCAAAATAATCCACCGGCAAGAAAGCAAAAGAGTCAGTTTGGGACCCGGATTATGCACCATCCACCTCAAGTTGCCCTTCGAGGTCAAACGCTCCCATCTCATTATACGTGGAGGTCGACTTTGACACAGATGAGGAAGTCCAAGACTTGGACGGTTCCGACGACGCGCCAAAGATAGACTTGCTGGCCAAGAATCTATCCCAGGAGCTTTTGACTCCCCCAACACGTCCATCGCAAAGGATTCCTGCCTCGCCATTGTTTGCTAGCCGGTCACAGTCTAGAGACCCGTCCAATTCTCCACCTTGTTCAACACGCTCAACGAGGAAGAGGAAAAAAATTAAATCTGAGATGTAGACGGTGATCAGAGAGTTGCAAGAGCAACAGGAGAGGAATCTAGAGAAGGCAAACCTAGAGCCTTTGAAAGATTGTGAGGCTCGATTGAAGGAAAAGTGGGCCACAGAGTCCCGACTAGACTAACTTGCCAAATTCCTTGAGAATGAGTCCATAAAAAATGCGCAGAGGATCTAAGAGATGATGAATTGGACAGAAAGAGCAGTTTCAATCTAATTGCTAATGCCTCCATCTGCCCAAGCCCCGCTGTTAATCGCGCACACGGCCGGTCTTTCAGTCTTCACTACTGTCCCAACCGCGGTACACGCTGTACCGATGGTTATGGCAGTCCGCTTCGGACTTCAAGAAATGCCTCCTCCTCGAGCGGTGGTGGCTGCAATTGCCGTGCCTATATTTCAGGATGTTGTTGAACAAGCACAATCTGCATCCCCAGAGGCTGTTGTTCAACCATTAGACAACAACGCCTTCACAATCTTTCAGCCCTCTCCCTCGCCTGCTTCAATGTCTCTCCCAACTGCTACTAAGTCTCCATTTCAGAGTCGTTCTCCTTGTCCTCGGCGGATTGATGCTACAACTGCTCAGACAAAGACTACTGACAGCTTCACAAGATCCGATGGCGTAGCAATTGATGGAGACATTGAGGTCACGGTCAAGGATCTTAGTATAGTAGATTGCGACAATTAGCTAATTGAAAAATCACATTCTTTCTCAATTTAATTCTTGCTATCACTTGATGTTAATTTTGTAATTTTAGGTTGATTCGAGCTGATATGAATTATACTTTGCACATAGCTATACATAGAGATCAATTTTGTAGTTTCAGCTTGACTCGAGCTGACTTGTATCATTTTTTGCACATAACTGTATATAGAGATCAATATCAAGGAACATAGATTGTAGTATACTGAACCAAAGAGTTCGGAATTTTCAAACACAATTTTGTATTCATTTCACATTACATTGTACTGATAGAGATTCTTTTATCATGTAGATATTTGTTATTTATTTATGTTTGTGTTAATTTCAACAAATCAATAGTTGAGACAAAAATGGTGGTCGTGGTGAGCACCATGGTATGGTGACAGCGCAGCGGCTATAGATTCTAGTGCGCTGCGCCGTCTTATTACATGCACAGCTCAAGGAGGTAAGTAGCGGAGTGGCTGGGCCAATTTCCTACCTCGCTAACTGCCAAGCCGTGGACCTCCATTACTGCTCAACAAGTTCGATGGGGTTTGAACCTGGACCGGCAGGCGACCAGAGACGACCGCTTTTCCAATCAATCAAATTCACGACTTGGCGAATGAAGACAAACATTTGACCCTATTGTATGCTTGCAAGGGCATGTGGCCACTTTACAGTGGTGTTTATTTTGTAATTTAATATTTTTTATATGTTTATTTAGATGTTTTAGAAGGCCCATATATTTTGCCTTTGTTTAAATAAAAAAATACTAAGGATTTAGAAGTGAATAGAAAAGGTGTAAAAGAAAAAGAAGTTTGGCAGTTATGCTGGAGTTAGAATAGAGAGGGGCATGGGCTGAAATGCCCACCTCTTTATCTTAGATAGAGTCAAAATTAAGAAAGAGGGATTCCTTACTTGTTGGAAGTTAGTGTATGAGTATTAGTGGAAAAATAGAAGAAATTTCAAAATTTTGATGTGAGAGAACTTTCTGCATATACATGATTTTGAATTGAAATTTGAAGGAGTTGTTTTTTGTGAGATTAACTTTCTAAAATGAATTTGCAACTTTGATTTGGAGTTGTGATGCAAAAGTTATGAGTGTTTGAATTTTAGAGTTAAAAAGCCAAATTATGAAGAAAGGCTGAGACTTTGACAAGCCATAGCTTATGATCTGTATATCATTTTACAACATAATTAAAAAAAAGTGTCCATCTTAGTCTTAGATTTCTAAAAAGTCTTTAAACATGAGATTTGAAGCTTGGATGAAAAAGTTATAAGGGTGTAAAGGATTGTAGGTAGCTACCTTTTTGTTACGAGAAGGCCAAAATTTTGAAGAGTTACAACTTTTAGATTATATAAATTTTTCTTTTCAAATTTTTACAAATGATAGTTTGTTGTCATAGCTTTCCAAATTATCTTTAATCATTTCATTTGGAGTCTTATTGAAGAAGTTATAATGGGTAGAAGTTGAATGTTGGATGCTTTCTAAACAATTAAAACTCACACTTTGATTGACTAGAATTTTTGGACAAAATTTTATTTTGAAGTGAAAATTTTAGGAATTGTAGTTAATAGTATCATCTTTTCAAATTAATATTACATTTTTATGAATGATATGTAGAACAAAAGTTATAGAGGTTCTAAGAGGCAATGTTTAGTTTGCAAAGAAAAAGAAAAGCCTCTACTTTGAATTCACATAACTTTTAGATGGTAGTTTAGATTGAGTTGAAATTTAAAAAAATATTAGAAGATTAGAAGAGTTTTTCAAATTGCTATTACACTTAGCATTTGGATCTTTGAACCATCTGTGATACTAGGTAATAGATAGTAGCTTTTTTAGGATTTGTTATTTGTGATTTTTCTCATTGTTTTTATTAAAACATGAAGACTTGAAGACATGAAAACTTGAAGATTTGAAGATATAAAGACTTCAAGACGAATTTTTTGGATTTATTTTTTATATATGTATGGAATGTGGTTTTGTTATTTCTAGCCGGTTTTAGAGGCTCGTTTGTCAATTTATTTCCATTATATTTTGTAAACCTTATTGCGGGCAGTTTGGGTCAAATCAAACTTAACCCCATTTATTGTTGTAATACCAAAGTAAGATTGATCACTCACATAGTCAAGACTTGCTCTATTTTTACGATCTGGAGTTTTGACCAACAGATCGTAAATTTGATTTTAGAATCCCGTCATATGGACGGCAGCTTGTATCTCCTATCTTGATCTATCCGATCCGTATCCAATAGGCCTTTATCCCTACCTTGACCCTTATATCCCTAGAGCCAGCCACAAGATAGGCCAACGGAAGACTGAAGACTGAAGACTGAAGATTTGAAGAGTGAAATTCAAGACCGACAACGATTTTAATCAGCGGCGCACGATTGCAACAAGATATCCTGCGTGTTTCCAAAATGCACTCTTCTCAACCTAACAATATGACCCCTTAAAATATGATTATCTTACAAACCGTCTTTGTGTACGATTATAATTGACAGAGTTTAAGGATGTCAAGTGTGTATCGTCATCTCCTTGTTACACAACTGTGAGAAGTCCTCCGTTGTTGCCCACCCCAATGACTATTGATGTCACCCTGACAGTTCTTGACTTGTACGCAATGTCACCAATCCAATCGCCATCGCGCCAGAGTTCTTATGCTCGATTTCAAAAAAATGCCATTGAATGTGGCGCAAATGCATATGTTTGACCTCTTCCTTCACATGCAGCATTGCAAGAAGAAGCTGGGCCCTCGAGTAAATCATCGAGGAGCCGAGTAAGACCTCTTTCATTATTTACCAAGGCTTTCTGTTGTATCCCCTTTCATTTTATTTTGCCTCTTGTCGCGTTTGATTAGTCATGCCTTCCGATTGTGTCGCGGTGTTATGTTTCTGTGTCTGCCTGAAATGTGCCAGTACAGAAATATAATTGTCTGCACATTTGCAAATGTTGGTAGTAGAAGTCTTACCCTCCATACACGCGTGGAGGAATGTCTGAGACCATCAATTGCCTATTGAGGGTAATGGCAAATCCAATATAGCTGACTGTCGTCCTAGATTTGAACGGGGTTTTATGTGTCACCAAAGATGCTAAGTCAAAGGGCTGGCTGAATGCATACTCTAGCATTGTGAATCCCCTTGCCATCTTCCCTGACGTTATAGCAAGGCCAAAGCCCGTGTTTATGCGTCTGCGTTGCGTTGAATTTCTGAGATAGCTCCAGAGAATAGCCTACATGGGTGTGTAGAGCTCCATGGCGCTGCACTATACTAAAAACGTATGCCATTCCATTTTTCAAGATGTGATGTTTCCTACGCTCTTGCTTGGTCATGAATCTTGCACCAAGTTGAAGTGCTAAGATTCTCATAACAGAGAGGCGACTTATAGAGTACTAGGGATCAGCAAGGATTTGTTTCTAAAGAACCTAGATACGTTGTTCAACGGCTACGCGAGTATATTCAAGTCTTCTAATACAATAATTGTAGACAATAGCCCCATGAAACACATCATGAATGCTCCAAAGAATGTCATCTTCACAAATCTTTGGACTTACAAAGGAGATGGTTGGCTCAACACGTATCTCATGGATGTGCTGCTTCTTTATATTAGAAACTTGTACAAAGTTGGTCAGACTGGATTCAAGTCCTTTTGTCAAAATTCCTTGGAAAGTATTGGGTGTAGAATGCTTTGCAACAAAGAAGGTCGTCAAGATTATAACAATTTGATGGAGGTCGTGCGGCTATTTGGTGAGCTCAAACAGAAGCAGGCAGTTTAGGTTGACTCAAGTTATTTGGCACAATGCTGAATGAACTCAAGTAATCATCCGTTAGAAGATCGTAGCGATTGCATCTATACATAGTCCAACCACAATATAATTTAGGTTGATTTGAGCTATTCGGCATGTAGGGTTGTCATGTGGATTTCTTGAGCACTAGAGCTTGCATCTACTTGTTTTCTATATATCATTTTGAATCTCCAATCGAAAATTCCTTGTAAAAAATGCTAAATATAAATCGACATACCACTTTTCACCATGTGCATCAGCGTCTTTGTTTGGGATGTGCTGTATTTTATTTTTGTATGCATGCCTCTGCGTATTGTTTTGCAGAAATTTCTTTTTGTAATCCCTTTGTTGCTTCCATGCTTTAATTTGTGTAATTCAATGTCATGTTAGGTACTGTTGACCTTGTACATTGCTGTTTACAAATGTACCCTTCCTTGCAAAGCATCCATAGACTCCATCTTGGAATATGGACAGTATGATATTCTAAGTACTGGAAATTTCTTTTACTCGGCTGCCACGGCAAATTCCGCTATGGACTTCTCTAAGAGGCACATGGATGACGGTGTGGTGGACAGTCTACCATACACTGGACTCCCCAAACTTGACACTTCCTTGCCTCCTACTTCAGTTTCCAAGCGTCCCCTCCCTTCTAAACTGTCATTGCGTATCTCAGAGAAATTAACACAAATTAGGCTGTACAAGGAACTGGAGACAATATTTACTCCATGGCCATGAACTCTACTGAGATGGGCGGCAAGCAAAAACATATGGTTGGTAGTCATCCTCTTTCGACTTCGTTACCAACCAATCACGCCCCGCCTTGAAATGGGAGAATTAGAACATGTAATGGAAAACCACGTATTGTACGTGGTACTCGAAATTTGAAGGCATGCATATTGAAGAACAAGGACCTCAAACGGTTGAAGTTGGAAGAGCAATTGCAAGCGACTGACAACAAACGCAATTGAAGTCTATAGATTTGGAAGGCTATGAAGAAATTGTAGTTCACATTGCACAGTTGGCACCTATACATATGCAGATAGAAACACTTCCACAGAATCACAATTTATATTGTATAGCAAAAATCAAAGACCAATCATGGACTATTGTCTATTAATAGAAACATTTGTTATAATAGAAGTAGCATGTATTCATTTTCTTCCAATTTCAGAAGGATCATATGTGTAATTGCATTCACTTCCATGTATATAAACCGCCCAAATCCCCTTCAATATATGCTTTTGGAGCTCTCATTTCATTGGAATACTCTCATTAAAACAAATAAGGCGTTGTTACTAGCTTTCAGTTAGAGGCTTGGAGGAGTTGGAGCATATCATTGTAAACTTGCAAAATCTTATTTTAATCATTTTTCTCAAGTGCAATAAACAAATAGCCTATGGATGTCAAAACCGAGTTTTAGCTTTTGAGAACAACACATGAAAAATGATTATAAAACTATAAAATTTTACTATTTATAAATTATAATAACATAAAATTTGCCTAAAAACTGGAATGTGAAAGAAATATTCAATAAAGAGGATAATAACGTCATATTCATTAATTTGGAGAAATGATGGGTACCATTTTGTACCTTTGTCACCTTAATCCAAAATAGCCACCTTAATTCAATTAAGAAGGTCAACTTAAACCTAGTTAATGAACTTTGTCCAAAATTTCAAAAGTTAATGAGCTTTTTGTTCAAAAATTTAGGAGTTAATGAACTTTTTGTCCAAAAAGAGCGTATTTATGAAAGATATATATCTTATTGGATGATGGCATAGTCAGGGTATCCGATATCTCTAAAAGGGGCCTGTTGAACCTTTGGACAAGACTATTATTTCACTTGCACTAGTGAGTCCTAATTATTTTTGTTTAATGAAAAAATTTAACTTGCAAGTGATGAGACATTTTTCTTAAGCTTAGTTTCTTTACATTAAGACATTCATTTAGAAAGTGTTCCTTCCATCAAAAGAACTTTCTTGATTTTTTTCACACCATAAACTGATAAAAGTGATTAGAACACAAATGTCTTGATCATGACTTTTTTTGACTTGTAATTCGTAATGGCTCCCTAAAATGAATTATTAACATTTTAAATTTTTTGACCATATGTGCACCTAGAAACAAGTATATAAGCATACTTTTGCCACTTTAAAAAAAAAATTACATATTTTTAATGTTCTTTATTGGACATGGAAAAACTTGCATGAAATTGTCCCTAAAAGAATGCATAACAACTAATTTTAATAATGTATGGACTAATACACTTTAAATTCATGGTCCATAGAAGCTTGCACAACTATAAATGCATTAACCTAAGTTCCTACTAACCAAATTTGTAATCCGGATGAGTCCTTCACTTCATTTTGATGAAATGAGACAGTTTTGGAACTTCTCACAAAATTACTTATTTGGACATGATATCATTCATTATTCACTCATTTGGACATGATAACATTCATTATTTAAAAAATTGTATTTTTTTTCTACTAATCTACAAGTATAAGCAACTTCATGTCAAAAAATAAACAGCAAAACACTATCTAGTAAGACATAACAAATAGCAAAAGTATCATAGGTATGGCCAAATTAGCCCTAAGCAATCCTTTTTGGTTACCCTGATCATGCCATCACCCTATTTCATTGAAAAATAGTCAACAAACTCCCAATTCAATGAACATGATGTTCTCCGTAAAAAAAAAAAAAAAAAAAAAACCAAAAGTCCCACTTTGCATGCTTTTTCCCAAATTAATGAATATGACGTTTAATACTTTTAATCTCTCATAGATGAAAATCGTCCCTTCTTCAATATGAACAGGAACAGTTGCACCATTGGTAAGCCACTTTTTAGCTCATGCGACTCTCACAAGGTTGAGTGGAACACTCAGGGTTGAAACTTGAAAGGGTTCCTGGCAGGATCTGCATTTCAATCTCCTGGGGCAAACATTTCCACCGGAAAGTGGATAGCATAGCTGCTTCCAACTGAAAGGAATTCACCGAAGTCCGCTTGAACTAAGCTTAGCCTTGTTCAGAGTCACGACTTCGATAGGTGTGTCTCTGACGCAACACTTTTTTTAATCTGGAACCTTGAACACTCCTAGTACTGAGTCACTGACCCGGAACTAATCAATATATTTGTAGCACTTTACTGACCGAAGCACAAGCAAGCATTCATTTCAACCAGGAAAACCGCATCCACAATGACTGAAAATTTGTCCTTAATGATTCATTTTAGTCATTGTTTAATCATTGTGAACACGGTATTTCTTGTAATGCAAACCATTTTTCACAAACTTCAACAAATTCACTCTTGTGAGGAATGATTTTTCCGTGAGTAAGGTAACCACAGTCACCACCCCTTGAGAGCGTTTGAACAATGAGTATGAATTTTTCAAATGTGTCAATTGGAAGCAGTTATATCACTTCTATGCCAAATATAGTGAGAGAATCTTCACACTAATTTTAGTTTCAATTCACAATTTAGGAAAGGTATCAATTTAACATTTAGACCACGAGGCCTAAATTGAACCAAAATTGCGTCTAAGTAATGGCACACCACCATTTTATCAAGATTGATATTATAAACAATAAGCGTGTGAGCATGATTGTTTTTATTTAAGAATTTGAGTTTTGTTGGCACATGAAAGGAGGCTCCAGGTTTTCTTTGTTCGTATCTTTCGGACAACTGGCTCTCTGTTTAATAAGGTTGGAAATTTAAGCCAAAATTCAGTAGCGGTTGATTTTGAAAATATGATTACAAATCCCTCACTTTTTGGTTGCATAAAGACCTTTAAAGCTTGCAAAGGTACCCTTACTAGTACACCTTGAAGCTTATCATGGTATGTCACCAGAGATGAAGTGCTTAGAACCCTTTCATGCTTGAAAAACGGAGTTGAATTCAGTGTGAAACACGAGGTGGAAGGTTTCGGCGAAAACCATCAGCACTCTCTAAGCAGCTCATCTCACAAACATTTCAATACTATCCTACAAATCACGGACTTTTGGTGAACCAATTTCCAAAGAGAAATTGAACCAGACCAGCCAAATCTATGAACCTCTCTATTATGACTAAGTAGTTTTGCATTAATACTCTTTATTTAGTTTAGTACATACAATTGCCTGCAACATGGTCGAATACAAGTCTGAAGGTTTGATGTTGAGTTTACACTTTTGAAGAAATGAATGATTGGGACAAATGAAAGAGCATCCTGGGCTTGTAAATTTCTAAGGCATCCCGTGCATTAGCTATTAGTTATCAAAGTATCAATTACAGGCATACAAAAGTTTAATCTAGGGTCTCAATCTAGAAGATCGACAACCTAGTAAAGATTCAGTATTTTGCTTAGAACACCATATTTGTTAATTTGGAAAAAACACTTTTCCAAAACGGATTTTGGTAATACTAATTTATTCATTTGTGAGAATATTTTGGTGATTTAAAGTGAGTATTTAGATAATTTGTTCAAGATATTTCATCATTGTTGTAAGGTCTTGAGGAAACCATCATAAAATCAATCTAAATCATTTGAAAACTCATAATAATGAAAGATGAAAAATTCCCAAAGTATGGAGGTTTTCCCAAATTAACAAATATTATTTTTTAGAGTTGGTTCTAAAATTGGGTTGTGATTTGTTGTGGCTACCTTATAATTTTCTTGGAATTTGCATGTGATTACAGTTTCTTTTCTTGAACATAGTGTCATGTTGAATGGAAGGTTTAGTGTCTATGAAGTCAACTCTTGGAGTTATAAAATCATTTGATTAGCCTAGAGTGGTGTAGATGAAACATTTAACTACTTATGGACCATTCATGTTAATTTGCACTTTTATGTATTTGGATATTGGAGAATTTTTACTATTTTGCTTACATGTTTTCCATAGTTTTGCATGTTTTCTAATTTGGACAAATCTTTGGAGGTTTTTCAAACATCTCTCTTTGTTTTGCAAATTACAATAGTTTTTATATTATTTGTTGACTTTGGATGATCCATATTTAGTTCAAGGTGACATGTGATTATATGGATGAACTTTCTCTAGGATTGTTTACTTGCTTGTTGGTAGCAATTGTAGAATTCTTTGGCTTTGTTAGGTTTAACATGTGACTAACCATGACAATCTCACAATTATAATCTAAGAATATGTGGAAGAGTAAAAAATATATATTTTTGATTGTAAGAAACACTTGGCTCTATTGCATGTGGATATATTTTGGAAAAAGGACTTTCTTCATTAAAGTACTTTCATTGTATGCAACCAAATTCCACTAGTAAAGTTATTCAAATTTTTAAATATGTAGCTAATCATTGCTAAATCCTAAAGAGATCGTTATAGGTACATTGGTGTATCTTGTAATACTCTGGGTTAATTGTATTTTGTTAAATTTTTTACAAAAAAAACCTCTTCACAATTTTATTTCAAGATAGATGTAGCAAAAAAATTAACCATGATCCACACTTGCAAAAAAAATCTACCTGGTAGTAGCAATTTCTTGGCTTTCCACTTTGGTGTTTCAGACTACAAGAAAAATTGTCTGCATTGACATGTCCAAATTGACTAAAATGTTCAAATTGACAAAAATTTGACAAAAACATGTCTAAATTGACAAAAAAGTGTCCAAATCAAGGTGACCTAACTTGACAAAAAAAATGTCCAAATTGACACTGCGCCCTGCTAGATCAGTTCTTCATTTTCATGCATATTTTTTTTAGAACTTGGAACATCAATAGTAAATCACTTTAACCCTTAAAGGACAAAGCAGCCCTTTGCGACCAATACAATACGATGTATTTTTCTTGTATTTGGAGTGCATCCACACCTTTATTACTTTTGAGATTCAACAAAGAAGTTAAAATATAGATCAATGTTGTTCTAGTGGGGTAGTCAAGATCCCAAATTAAAACTTTTTGTTGGTAGCAATTACCAGTTATATAGCCGCGTATATAGTATGTATTTTAGTAGCTCTGTTCTTTACGGGTTAATGCCATATAGTTATACAATTCTAAACAACTGAATCTAGATATTCAACCCAAAAACACAACGCTTTCGATATCCATCGTCAAAGTTACAATCAATGTACTTAGTCTATTTTCACTCACTACTATAAACTCCTTCTATAAGCTCCTTCTAGAATTTATAAGCGCTCACAACCAAAAACATGCCTATAAAACATCTACACCCACGCACACTAAATCCACAAGATCCTTTTTCACCAAGTTCTTATTCTTCCCATTCCTCCTTATCAAACATACACCAAATACCATCTTAATTCACCCCCCACCTGGAGTGCTGCTCCGGATGGAAAACAAAAGGTCCTGGGGCACAAGAAAATCCCTGGGAAAAAGGATTTGGCCATTGTTTGTAAGCCCAAAACAGCTTAACCTCTCATCGCCCACGGACGATCCAGAGTATCTCAGAATCTGTTTTTGGATGAACAAAATGTCAATATTTTGATAAGTTGCATCAATTTTTTTAAATTGCAACCATACAAATTCAAACTAGATATGTTAGAGATCACGTAGGAAAAGAAAACACAACAATATCACTTATGAATTGAAAAATTATAACATTTGATCAACATGGTGTTAAAACTGTGAAAGTGAATTGAAGTCTTTCAATCCTCTTTTCACATCTCAAACTTAATAATTGAGGATATCAAAAAAAATATGAGTATATAAAGTACAACATGTGTAACCCTAATCAATTTATGGCTTCTTAAAATCTAATCTACAACTTTTTAAATTTTCTAATGTGATTGTTTCTCCAAGTTCTAGTGTACTTGAGGCTCATTTCCAAGAGCTCTCAACACTAGAAAGTGAAGATTTGCAATGGACACCCTTGCACAAAATCTTGAATAGACAAATTGTAGTCATTCATTTTCAAAATTGGATTTTTGATACTAAAACAAGACTTCAATAAGAATAATTTCAAAAAAATAACCACTAAAATTAATCTTCAAGAAAAGCAAAAAAAATCCAAATAAAAATGTAGGATGGACAGTTTTGGTCCTCTTGGGCGGTGAGGGGGGTTAACCCTAATCTTTTAAACCAAGCCAACCAAATGACTAATTCTCAACTAACCAGCTAACAAAAGCATGGAAAAAAATCATCACCTAAACCCCTCAGTATACTAAATTAAAACAAAGCAAGATGAATATACGAGTTAGAAAATGACCCACGCTGTACCACCTTATGAATGTTGTAAATTGATTGCTGCAAATTTGGAGCTGTGATAATGTGAAACTTGAGAACCTTTATTGAATGAATGCCCTCAACTCTTTTTCCAGACGATTTTGCAGAGTTTAATTTCTAATTTTTCAGTATAACCCAATTTGCGCCAACATCAACAGAATGACCTGCTGATTGTTAAGGTGCAAATTAATGTGTGGTGATTGCAGTCTTTAATGTAACATTCACAGCCAAAGTCGGTTAACAGCTTTTCAGTGTTTTTTGGCAGAATTCTGTGCAGTTGCTGCAAAAGTTAACATCTGAAACTTATATTCTTAAACATCAAGTGAAGTTATGTATGCAATTTATTGAACTCTCCATGACCTACCTCCAATGCTGGAAAAACATAGCTTCATATCGTGGGAGTTTTTCTGCAGATGGCTGAGATATGGTTTTCGTGGAGTGACGTTATACGTGATGTTAATGGGTTCATATCCTTTTGAGGGTCCTGATGACCTCAAAATAACTCTTTTGGGTTGAGTGTCCACAGAATGATGCTTGCAAAAGTAAATTCAGCTCACGGCATTCCTAGGGTTTGTCACGCTTCTCTTTGAAGCACATGTAATTTACATAATTAAGCTCAAGCGACTCTAAGAGCTGCACAGTTTTTGGAGCTGAAAAAAATAAAAAATGATAGAAGTTTGATAACTTTTGTCGCACTTGTGAGCCTATCTCTCCATGTTCCCAGTCTCTCCAGAAATTGCAAATTTCGCAGAAGGGATTTGAGTACATCATTCACGGTTCCAGAAAACATACATTACTCTCCTGGTTGTCTGTGACCCCGCTGTTTTCAATAGTGTTTGTCGCTAATCTATCAAAGATTAAAAAAAATTCCTTCACTGTTCAGTGTTTCAAAAGTTACACCACAAAAAAACAGGGTTAGGGGCATTGAATGAGGTTACGGATACTGTTTTCATTAATTCAAGCATTAGAGTAAATATGATAGAATGTATTTGGAGAGTAGTAGAGAGAGCTACGGACAGAGGAGCCAAAATTACTAAGATCGTCAATTCGTCATGTTATCACTTATCACCAAGTGTAAATTCTTAAAGCAGACGATGTGCAAGTACAGTACGACAACCCCAATTTTAATTTATAAGCCAGTGCCCAATTGCCCATAAACCTTTAGCCATCTTATGCTTACATCATGTTCTATCAAATCCAACCAAGTGTATGATTGCATCTAAAGTACGAATGAATATGAAAAGACGGGTTGCTACTCAGCCCCCAATAACCCTGTCAGTCTTTTCTGATCATAAGTATTATGGAACGTCAGCAACTCAATATGTGGCTGCTGCTTTGGCTCACAAGTTTTAGTTACAAAGGACCGCAAAATGGGCTTGTCCAAGGTCAGATGGAGGTGGGATTATCAGCTTCAGTGATTACAATGCATTCGTTTACTCGGGAACCAAGAGGATCTAAGTCAGTTTCATGCAACAGCAACACAGGGGCCAAAGGACTGCCGCAGTCATATACAACTGTGAAAATGAGGAGACCATATCAGAGAAGCACTTCAAACCACCAGGAAGGGCATATTCAGGATATTGAGTTTTACTTTGCTTCCAAAAATATGAACATACGGTCATATCCTTACACTAGCGCATATGTTTTTTAAATTGCATATTGAGACAAGGGCAACAAAGAAAGATCTGAAGCAGCTCCAGACGACTATCTGAGCAATTGAAAGTCCTAAGTTCCAGAACTTGAATACAAGTTTGTGAACAGAAATTTTCCACAACAACAGACATGAAGTTTAATCCTCGGTATCATGTTTAGCCTCCGTTGACAATGAAGGACCCAAACATGTTCAGGAAAGCAAGAGTTTAAAATACATTGTTCCAAGGCAGCTAAAGTTGCGGAAAATATGCAATTAAGTATCTTGAAACCCAGGCAAGTTGCTTCCGCTGCTCAGCAAACGGATTGCTAAAGCTATGGATCCAATGGAATCATCTCTCAACGATGATCATTAGCATCAACTCTAATTAACGGGACTGAAAAAAACAATCAGTTTCTCAGCCTCTTAGACAAACTAAGGATCTGTGGCATCTTCTAATACTAACTCAAAGTCTATAATAAAACAAAGGTAAGTATAAGAGAGTTACCCAGAGCTTGGATATTTTCTCTCAAAGTGGGCCATGTACAACGAAAGCGAATTGTACCCTCGGGAATAGATTGTATCGTGAGGATCTACTTTGAACAGAGCTCTACTGACCGGATACCACAAGTACTTATATGAAAAATTTACAGTACCATTTCTTAGATTAGCAATTTCAAAGCACCGCATTCTAATTCATATCTTACACTCATTATATTTTGGAAGACGTTGTTTGGCAAACATTACTTTGAACTTTGAGATCCTGGTATTGAATCACAATATCGCAATTCATGTTGAGCTGCACTCCACAACCAACATATTAGTTGAAGTAAACCTCACCATAAAATGGTCAACTATCGTATCAAACAACGGAGTTATCAAGTCGACAGTCTTGAACTAAATTGCAGCTAAACCTTAAATGGCCAAAAGTGGTTACTCCCGTATCCATAAGCTGAAATAAATCATTCAGAGAGCTTCAAAAAATACAACAAATTGTACCAATACAAAGAAAGAAATCAAACCCTACAATGCTGAACTGATTGGTGAACTGATTGTTGAAAGTTACTACGAAACCTTCAAAAGTAAATTCAGGGTTGATAAACAGAAAGACATAACTTGTGGTGATGTGTTGGAAGCAAAGCTGGAAGGAGCATATGAAAACAAATGGAAATTGGCGAGATGTACCTTGAGCCGGGATTTGAAGCCAACAATGTACATTTTGGCGGTGGTCTGCCCAGATAGTTGTATAGGTAAATGATTGTTCTGCGCATCCTTGAGAAGATCCCGTCCATCCGCTTGAACCAATGCCATGTTCACAAAAAAGGGTGCGGCTATGGAAACGTTGTCATGTGCCTGAAGACGAAAAGGTGGCATGGACACCGAATCCAAGGTTAAGTCATTGTAAGTGGTGTTCAACTGGAGGGTGGAGTAGCCCACGCTGACTCGATTCGGGTTGGTTGCCGTGATAAAAAGAGTGGAATTCAAATACATCATGGTTTGGTTGCCTGCATTGGTACTATTCTTCCCCACCATGGTTGTTCCGTTGACATCCAATACCTGCATCCCCACAGGAAAAAAATCAGAGTGATCAGCAAGGTGCCCCTACAGGACCAACTTTCACATGATTTTTCAAAAAAAATAATACGCGAGATCTGATAGTCTCCACTTTTACAGAACACATTATTTGAAAGACACCAATCCAGATATGGAAGTCAATGAAAAGTTATGCAAGAGAGGGGACGTGGAGCAAGAATACATAGAAAGTCCCTCTGTGATTTAAGCACAAATCCCTTGTACGACGAAGGGAGAATACATAATAACCCTCTGTGGTCTCACTTTCTCTTTCCTCACTAAGGGTTAAAAAAGTGCTCCAAATCCCTGTCATAGGGAAATGCTGATTATTTCCTTCACAAGGGATTGCAAATAAACTTCCTCCGAGAACTGTGACATTAACTCTGGTTAATAAATCTCTCTCACCCCCTAATAAATGGCCAATCAGATAAAAGCGAGCGCTGCCATACCTTTAAGAGTTGAACTGAATCATTTAAAAAGCGTCAAGGAAAATAACAAAATAAACCAGTGGAAGAAGAAATTATACTTTCCACTTTCAAATGCTTGTCAGGTGATGTTAGCATGGGCGCAGAGGGTTTACCCACAATGACGGAACCCAAGAACACAAGATTCAAAGTTCAAAAAACTCATTTGCATTTTCCGTCATGGATGCTTTACGAGACGTGATCGAGATTCTGAATCCTTTACAGACCCGAAGCAATTGCTATTTTCTGGTGCGTTTAATAAAATAGAATGACAAGTTGAAGAGCCAATGGGAGAATTGTAGCCATAGCTGAGTGGAAAAATGTTCAAACCGATGCAGAATTGAAGTCGAACAACTGGGGAGGTTGTCGTATTATATGTTACCTTCATGTCGTGTAAGGTGATGCCGCGCAGGGACAACTTGGGAGGCTTGGGCTTTAATGTGAGCCAAATTATGAGAGCCAAGAAGAGGAGCACCAGGAGGAGCACCGCCATCGCCACCAGCAAACAACAACAACTCCGCAACCACCTTCGCCTTGCCAACCTCTTGGCTCTTTGAATGTCATCGGTTTCGTCGTACACCAACGCCCGCTGCGACGAATGCGGATCATGCACCACCACTTGCCTCTCTGCCCCCAACTTCCCCATTCTCCTCAAATCTCCACTCAAATCCCCACCAAGACAGCCACCCTGTCACAGCTATATGAGCGCTCCTCTCCAACCCATCCTCTTCACGTGATACCAACCCAACGCAATCCCCTGCCTGAAACCCAAAAGAATTTAATGTCAACGCCTCCACCTCGTGAACTCCGCCTGCGTACCAACCGATCTACCGCAATCCGCACAGTGCCACAAATCCAAATGTGCCCCACTTTGAAGAGAAAAACTTATTTCCCAATCACACTTACCTATCTTCAAATCACAAATTCAGCTACTCCGAATACCAAATTCAAAAAAGCGAAAAGAAAAAATCTTCAAAGCTATGATCTAACAAACACAAAAGAATATAGGTATTTTATTCGATGCAGCTGCAATTTAAACGAAAGCAAAATAAAAAGAAAAAGCCTCTTCTAACGACAACAAGAAATCAACAACAACAATGTCAACTAGAAAACGCAACATGTTCTTCAGCGTGCAAACACACACGCACACTAAAATTTCATTTTTCACCGACCATCAAACTTACGCAACGACCGCTTCAGTCTCCGCAATGCCACACGAATCCAAATACAGTCACCCACTTCGGGATACGATTGTCCATCAAGCTACAAATCTATCTAGCTTCGAAATGCAACTCCGACTAACAAATCCGGCAGACGAACAAAAATCTCCAGAAGATGAATGGAAACATGTAAAGAGTCGGCATCTAGCTACCTAGCCGTACAATTGAAAAAAGCTCTGGTAACGATAACACGGTGCAACAGGAGAGCCAGAGAGAGCGAGAGAGAGAGAGGGAGTAGTAGTATCAGTAGATGTAGTTGTGCACGCGTGAGCTGACAACATCTACAAACGATAAGTTGCAGGGATCGAGACGAGCGAGCGAGCGAGCTGGTAGGCGGGGACTGACCTGAGAGGCACGAGCTAGCTAGCCTGTTGCAGAGAGAGTATGGATCAGCAGGTGCTGGCAGGGCGGCAGTAATGGACGGGAGAGAAGCACAGCAGAGCTTGAAGAAATGAAGATGGGAGACATAGTACCCGTACATCGACGTCGACGTCGTTGTAATCGAGCTTGGCAAGGCAACGGTAGTATTCTATATTTCGCCATCGTCGCCTCCTCGCCAGTGCGGAGTTTGCTTGCGACTGTTGAGTCAACGCAGTGGCGGCGGAGGAGCCGATCGAGGAGGCCTTTTGCTTGGTCCTTTGCGGCTTTCGCTCGTCGCTGCTTCTGTCTGTGTGTCTGTCTTAGAGCATCTGCAATGCACCCAGCAACAGTGCCTGTGTCGGCACTTTGCCGAGCAGTAAGGATAAATGCCTGTCTGGCTTTTGGGGCCACGTCCCCGGACACCACCTTGCGGTGGTTTTTATTAGTAGTGGAAATTGGTGAATTGGTAAGGAGTGGAGTAATGATATACTTCAATTCTTGATACACAAAAACAGGGCAACCATTCTCTGTAGAAGGCTTCTTCTAACTCAGTTAATTTGTCCTGATTTTTAACTGCATTGTGCAAAGTTCTCCACACTGCTACTCCTGCATGCAATGTGGAGACCCATGCCCTTACTAATGTCTCCTCTTCACTAACTGGCTAGTTTTGGAATCTTTTTGCACAGCATGTCACATATATCTGCCAGAGTATAAAGGTTCTAAGTAGGTCCCATGGTTGAAACTGGTACACATACTTGGCCTCTCCATATGTGCAGTTGATGTTGAATTGTCCCAAGATTGCAAGCTCGTAGTTCATTATTTTTGGAAGGGCTTTGTTGCGCCAATAGGTTGTAGCGGCGCCAAACCTCCTGTGCAAACAGGCATCCCCATAACATGTGTTGTTGCATATCTAGCTCGGCATGACATAGGGAGCATGCGACTTGCCTAGCAGTAAGCTATTTGAAAAAAAATTGTATCTCAATGCAACCATTACGGGTCCTAGCACTTCCATGTATGCAAGCCCTAAAGTCCATCCAGTTTTTAGAGTGTGAAAGGATTTGCAAGTTGGCTATGGTAGAAAAATCATTATTGTCAACCATTTTAAGCATGTCAATCAATTCAAACTTCCCTTATTTCAATGAAAAGTGTACATTCTTTACTTTCTTTAACCCTTGAGCACCCCAGCGAGCACTATGTGGTCGCTCAGTTTTGAAAAATTTCCATGTTTAACTCTTATCCTCTTCTTAATGGTAAAGTTAAAGGACTTATACTTTTTCATGTACCTCCAGGCATGTGTTTACTACCACTCAAAAAAATCCAAGCTATTTGACTCTACTTAGGTTATACTTTTATTGGACTAAGTACACAAGGGTATGGATTTGAGTGAATATGGCTTGGGCGCTCAGGGGTTAAATAATGGAAAAGTCCATTTGATGTTTGGGTTACCTGCTTTGCATTGGGGTGATTTGTTTTTTGAAAGGCCCAGCACTATGCTGGCCTCGTGGAATGGCCCTCCACATGCTGATACAGGGATTGTTTGCCGAGGTACCACTACAAATGCCCTTAGAGCATCCACACCCATGTACGCTAAAAATGCCCTCAATAGTACTTGGCACTTGGCGTGGCCCACTCCGCTTGGTGCGCCTCATCGCAAAGATGCAAATGTTGTATGTTAGCCAGGGCTTGCTCAATTGTAGCTCAAATATTGAGATGTTCAAGGTTTGTTGAATTGTTTGTGCGCACAAATCCAAGACAATGGAAGCTTGTTGATTAGTCAACACAAGAGGCCCATTGCTAAAGCTCAAAACAAGTCCTCCATGATTTGCGTTGAATGCTTGCTTGTACATGCTTGAGATCAAAGATGGGACATTAAAGATTTGAACAAATGTGTGATTGTGAATGCATCCTAAACACGTACTTTTTGAGAGCTGTAGGTGGCCTCCAAGGGTGTGGACTGTGGATCAATGAACAGGTAGAGCCAAAAAACAATAGAAAGTTAGCCAAATGAATTGTGCAAAAAACCGATTGAAATTTAAATAAATTGGCTAAAACCGACTAAATGTTTAGAAAATTTCCAATTATAGTTGAAATCTAAAGAAATCGTCTAAAAATTGACTAATTTATTAGAAAATTTCCAATCATAGTGTAGATATATGGTGAATAGCTTATACATCCACTAAAAAAACCGGATGAAAATGAGAAATGTAGGCTTTTAAACGAAAAAGCTCAAAATCTCCCCGCACACTGGTGTGGATGCTCTTACGCAACTTGTGGATTTCGGTTGGCGCCTCGGAAATGGATCTGAAAGGTTTTTGGTTTTGTGCATGTTTGAACTTGTGCGGAATTTGGAGATTCTGGTACCTCTCATTCCCAACACTCAGAACGGTGTCCAGTAATTGTACAGAATCTGGCATTCTGGCTATGTCGGGGTTTTCGGGAAACGGATTTGTTTAGCAGTAGTAGTGTAGTACCTCACTTCTGAATTTCTGACTCTGGCTGGCTTCATTGCAACAGACTCTGCAAAATTTTATGTGGCCTTTGTTTTTATTTGCTTGTTTATTTAGATATAAATGCTACGCTGCTGCATTTCTTTCTTTCTTCTTCTTTCTTGTCTTTGGAATTAAATGCGACTGCATTCTCATTCAAATCAAGGCATTGCTTTTGTTCTTTTGATTATCACTCCTTTCCTTTTTGTCTAATCTTTTGTCTTTTCTTTCCAAGGCTTGCCTATGATCGTCACCGCAAGAAATGTTGCCTTATTTGGTGAGAAATTGCTCTTTATTTTATTTGATGTCTTGTTTAGTTTTATACAATAAGGATCGCTAGTAAGGTGGATACACCCATAAGCGTGAGTTTAAGGGTTTTGAACATGATGACTATTAATAAGTATCTAGCAAATTATAGGATCCTATTAGGAATATAAAAAAATGAGTTTGCACTTTCAAATGTATTATTTGGATATTGTGAGAATAAGTTGTGAATTTTTAAAGAGCAGATTGTCATTGCACCCATAACCAACATTAAGGTTTCATGTTCACATGTTGTACATCCTTGTCATTACATCTATTTACTTCTACAAATTTTCCAAAATTTCAAAGGTGACGGTTATGGGGACACTAACACTTATGGGTGTACCCACCTTATGTTAATATCTAAATGTGAAATTTTGATATTTTAGATGTGAACTTTGGACATTTTTAGAGAGCTAGATTTGGTAAAAGAAGCAAACTTTGAGATGAAATTTTGAGTTGTATATTATAGCCCACTAATTGTACACAAGAGAAATACATGAGAGAACTATTTCGAGTGCGTTCATTACTTCTTTGATTTGTATAGGCCTTAAATCCAAAAATAAATACATCTTGTGTTTTGTCTACATTGTTTACTGAATGCATTATTTTTTAAAGCCAATATCACATTTTCAACATAAACTTGATACGTTACATTCTTGGAGTTCTTTAAACAATCATCTTGTTGCTTGTTAATTTATGCAAGGCGTATAAGGGGCATTGAATGTATATTTTGATATCTTTGTATATATGAAGAAGATTGTTTTTAGTTTTCCAAAAACATTAAATGTATGATTTTTTTTTTGAATATATATTTGGTAGATAGTGCATGAGATTGAGTTAATATTCTAATTTCTTATGAGTTTACATGGGCCTCCAAAATGCAACTACTTCTCTTTGAACATACAAAATAGGGGTTGTGAAATTTTGAAATTGATGTCAAACAACCCAACTTCAAGCTTTGATGATCCTCTTGGAGCTCATATTCTATAAATGTGTTCTCAAAAATCCTAGTTTCTTATCAATATGCTCAAAGCGTATAGCTATATCTTTGTAAATGTAAATCCAAAGTTCAGGTTCTTTTATGATGGTCCAAATAAAAACATGAATCAAGATTTGCAAAGGATTTAGAAGTTAGCCCCTCATGCTTATTATATGAAACACATAAAGCACATTCAAACATAATTAGAAAGCTTTTTGTTTTAAATTTTCAGCTCTGTAGCTAATTTGACCATTCGGTGCTTTACAAGTTTTGTGTCGAGTTTTGTATTACTTAATCTATATCTATAATTAAATGTGATGGAGGTTATGTTTGTGGTGATCAGTCATGTGGATGAAGACTGATCAGATGAAAAACTATTTGTATAACTGAATTTTCAAGGATTGGGATGAAGATCGGATCAGAGCTTGGGATTGTGCGTAGCGGATTGCAGGTAGCACATTGGTATGGGGATTGGAAACCAGGATGGGGATCGGGAACAAAGCTTGAGGATTGCAAGTCGTGGTGTGGGGGGTGGCCATGGGGATACATGGAGGGTACATGGGGATGGCCATGGAGGATACATGGGGATGGCCATGGAGGATACATGGGGATGGCCATGGGGATACATGGGGATGACCATGGATGGGGTGTATCACCCCACCCATATCATCCTGTCGGTATGACCGGTATAGAAAACTTGTGTCAAGATAAAAAAAAACAATAAAACATGTAAAAACAAAGATCTTATGTTTGAAATCTTCTTAGACAATAACCTAATTTACTTCAAAAGTTTCAAATTTACACACTTCACCTCCCTTGCACTCCTAGAGGTTAACATAGAGTCACAATTTACAATTTATTTCAAAAGGATGACTACAAAATTCCATGGTATTTTTATAACGACAACACATGTTAAAAAGTGGCAATAATAATTGACAATATATTTTTGGGGAATTGCTAAACTCACACCCAAAATTGCTAATGCCACATCCCAAGGTGTGCTTTGAGCATGACCTATGAGAATTTAATATTGATTTTTTAAAATTGGATCAAAAGATTTGTTTCACCTTTATCCTTCTAATACCATATTCAAAAAAATTGAAGGTGCTTGAATTTGAAACTAAAAACACAGGATTTTTGAAATATTTAAAGCAAAATTACATCAAAAAATAGTAATGGTGCGATAAAAATTCAACAAAAAGTTGTATTTGATTATCTTTCTTTCAAAAAGATAGTAATGCCTTGATTGAACAAATGATGGAACAAATGATGAAACACTTGAATAAAAAAAATAGCATTAAATTTGCAAAATACATACTTATAAGAGTGTGACATTAGCAATTTAAAATATGGCTTTAATAATCCCCAATTTTTGATGAATAGACACATACCAAGAAGTTTCTAGATTCTTGTCAACAACTTATAAGTACCAACTTGTCAGTGAATCCCTAAACCAATAAAAAAGTACATCTTTGACGGCTATCTTTCTTGTTAA
Source organism: Ulota crispa (assembly GCA_963920765.1). NCBI lineage: Eukaryota > Viridiplantae > Streptophyta > Bryopsida > Orthotrichales > Orthotrichaceae > Ulota > Ulota crispa. Next base: position 24,668,898 of record OY987244.1, on the reverse strand, counting down.
TTGTTGCTTTGCAATACACTTGAATATAACATCAAATTCAAGTCCAAATTTTAACCACAAGGGTAGTAAAAAAAATCTCGTTGAAATACATAACAGATAAAAGACCTCAATTTGGTCATTGAATTTCCATTATTGACACCTAAACTTGTAATTCATGCTACATGTACATCTCATTATGGCCCAATATCATACGTGTTCAACCCCTAAAGGCCTGAGCCCATTCTTTTGTAAAAACCGCTGAACATTGTCACTTTTAGGGGAATGAGTAGTAAGGTTCAATTTGTTTTTTTTTTTAAAATCCAATTGTAAAATCTTGTCACTAGATTATGGAAGGTACTTGTGGAAAAAACATCAGCTCATTTCAAATGGAGCCATGGAGTTCAGGGGGTCACACCCTTTTACGATTGGATACCACTTGCAATAATGGGGTAACTAAATGGGGGGTATTTAGATTTTTAAGGTAATTTTTTCCTCCCTTTCTTTGGATAAAAAGCTAGTTTATTGTATTTCACAATACCCTATGCTTGTTTCTAAATGGTTATACAACCTAATTTTTCAAACCCTATTTTTTTACAAACACAAAAGTATCACAAGAAAAAATTATGTGTATACAATGGGTTTATAGAAGACTTTGGCCCTTACAAGCATTTGAATTACAAAAAAAACACCTTTGAATGAGAAAACATAGCAAAGAACAAGAAGTTGAAGCAAATAACCAATCAATTCCACGCCGCACACAATCTTATGCAAACAACCAATTACAGTCCCCCACCACACAAAAGCTTAAGCAATGAATCGATCACAATCCCACATCACACACAAGCTTGCATGCTCCAGCCTAGCTGTTGAAATAATTTTGAACAAACTTCCCTCCATTCTTTTCAAAACTTGGACATAACATATTTTAATTTTTCATTCAAACTTATCAAACAATAATAATCAAAATCATCCTACCAAACACTTTCTAGAGGATCCTATGTTTCCTACCCTAATTTTTTTCTACAGAATTCTAAAACAAAGGCATTATTCACCACCCTATTTTACATATAATGAGGTAATAGACATTTTTTTAGTGCTATGGTATTTTTAACAAAAATATAAAATTTGCCTCCAATGAATAAAATTGACCCTATTTTTTATCTCACATAGTTTACTAAAAATTGGAGAGTCACCTCCTCAAGCCATGGAGGGGAATGAGGTATTGACATTTGAAGTGAAAAAGAAAGTTTTTTCTTTCTTGCCCAAAAACTTTAGAAGCCTTTGACCACTCATATAGTAAAAACATTGCTCTACACAAAGTTGAGGTTTAATTTCTCCATGTAAAAGACCAAGTCAAGTATGTGTAGGAGGGTTTTCAAGTGAATTGGAAGTATACAACATACTTCATAAAGGCTTTGAATGCCAAAAGGTCACAAAATTTGCAAATACACTAGGTGAGATTGGAGGATTTATGCAAAATTCAAACATTTAAATTACACTAATCCAAATGGTAAAAATCAAGAAATCTTAACTTGCTACAACTAGTCTACTAGTCAAAAAAAGTAAACTAAAAAACAAACATACAAACAACTCAATAATTTAAGATACCAAATTTTACAAGGGGCAAAAGGAATGGAGGATTGGGAGTCCCCCAAGACAGGCTCCTTCCACTCCACTCCCCTTTGCACAAGTGTCCACACCTTGTGCTTGTAAGAGCTGACCGTTTTTGGAATCAACGTTCACTTTTAAAGGAGAGGCCCTATCCAAACTACCCCTCCTCTCTTAGTTTTGATATATTCTTGCATAACTTCTTTGTTGGATATTAGAAGAATGAAGAAAATTTTGGATGGCCAATTGGCCACGTAGGTCTTTAAATTACATATTTTCTATAAAATTTTTCAAAAATCATGCAAGCTAGTTTAGCTATATGTATAGTGGCCTACTAGAATGATTGTCACATTTTTCTTTTTTATCACCTTCCTCTCATGGATTTGAGGAGCTTTCAATTCAAAATTCATACATCAAATAACCATTACTATCATGATAATTCCCAGTAAGCAGCTTGTCCAAATCAAAAAAATAATATGCTGGCTATTTTTGTTACCAAAAATGATTTCAAAAAAGGTGAAAATTTTGAAGAGGTGACAATCTTTTTTGGTAGGGCATTGTACATACCAACACCCCACTTGACCCTCAAGGTACCACTTGGGCCTTTACAGGTTAAGAAGGAATATATCATTTTAGATGTAAGGCTCAATGGACCCTATACTAGGTTATTAGTTGTCCACGAAAAAATAGTTGCAACATTGATGCCTTCTAATTTGGGATTTTATCTCAAAAGTCAACATAAATGAAGGACTTTTGGTACTACATCTTCCTTTTAACCCCTAAGAGCCCGAGAGGCCCAAATGTGGCCTCTCAAGATTTCATAAGCCTATTTGAAGGATTGGATCTAATTTTTGACTTTGCTATAAACTACAATTATCAAGGTACTCAAGTGGTTCATGCAAAAGGAGTAATGACAAGTCAAGTCAAATGTTGTACAAGTACCTCCGGAGCCTTGATTGCATGGAACACAACACAAAGCTAGGTGGCAAGTAGCACTTAGAAGTTACAATTGGTCAATATCCCTTACAAGCTTCCTTGCAATGTGTTTTGTGGTAGCAATGAATTCATTGGCAAGCGTTCAAAGTGTTCTAGACCCTTTTCAAGGTAATCCTCACCAATTTTGCCGGTCATCGTTTTCCATGCAATTGCATTTTGAAGCCCTAAAACTTAGCATTCAAAGAAGTACAATCTTCAATAATTTGCGTATGTGTGCATTCACATCTAATCTTGCTACCCACAAAATTTGAGATGAATCCAGGCTTACAGAATTTTGTAAAAATTAATTAATAGCAACTATCTGCCAAAAATTGAGATTTTGCCATCACATGTTTGATAAAATGTTATAATCTTCCATCTCCCACAATCAACTGTTTCCAAAACTTGCAAGCCATTTTCCAAATAGTTGTTCAACTGTTTTCAATGGTCACTTTTTGTGGATCATTCAATTGACTGAGATATGATGCATCAAAGTTGTAGGTCTTCAAAAAGCCTAATTTTGATGAAAATGGGATGGGCACTTAGGATTAAGGTAATTGAATCATTCAATAACATACTTTAAAATTATAACTGATTTTACCACCTTAAATTACATGAACTTAACAATAATGATAAATTTAAATAATATATTTTCTAAAGCTCTTAGAATATAGTTAGAATTTTAATTATCAATATTAGTTTCTAGTTTGGGAGGATTACCTCCTTGTAATTTTATGGTATATATTTGTGTTAAGAATATTTTTGATGTAGGTCTATTTATCTAGAATAAGGTATTTAAGATGACTATATTTTTATATAAAAAGCTTTGCAAGACATATTTCTGGCACCTTATACATTTTTTGTAAGTTCATTCTTTTGGTTTTTAAATGATATTTTTAATGTGTAAAATGTGTATGTCCAATTTGATCTTATCTCAACTATTTGTCAAAAATAATCTTTCATTTTATTACATACTAGTGGACTTGTGCACCTGCTGTTTTGGCGGAAGAATATTGTGCAAGAAAGTTTAAGCAATAACTGCCATTTAATCTTCTTGGAGCACACACACCCAACTACCCAGCTAACAGAAATAAGACCATTACAAAAATAAGTTACACATAAGATATACACCACAAAACCAATAACAAGCATATAACATCATTTGTTAATTCAGGAACAAACCTCAATTTTGGGAATAAACTAGATTTAAGGTGATCACCTTAAATCGAGCTCTAGGTTTAAGCAACATTCTTTTGGGACATGTGCCCTCATCTAAGAGGAGGAATTTGCAAGGGACAAAATCTTAGTGGCTCAAACCAAATTTGATACCTTTGAATCTGACGTTTAAATGCCAAAAAGAAAAACGTTGGGTTTAAGGTGAACTACAACTTGAGAATCTGGTTTTTCTAATTTAATGAATATGGCGTTATACATGAAAAGGCTTATTGTTCAAGTGGCAATTTTTAGTATCAAGTTTTAAGTATTTCTTAATTCTATGGCATTTATTTAAAACAATTTGACATGAAGAACAGTAACCAACACTATAAATTTTCACAATCCCTATTTGTCAAAGTTAATTTATTAAAAAAAACTCCTACCTAATGTTTTTACATACCCTAATTTATATATACTTAAATGTACAATATTTCATGAACCCTAAGGTAACTCTATATATTATATAATTTTTTTCCTCTTTGAATAAAACGGACCCTATCTTTTCACTCATGTAGTTATTTTTAAAACATGGGCTAGTGATCTCCCCAAAGTTTTTAGTTGAATTAGATGAAAAATAGTAGAATTATTGAAAGGCACCAATATGCTTAATGCAGTTGATTAGAACCAAAATTAAAGTAATTCAAGAAGTATTGAACTTGAAATCTAATTTTGTACCATAGTTCGACGTTTGTTTCAATTTTTGTTGTGACAAGTAGGAATGGGTGTGTGGATCTGTGCACTGTTAATTATGGCAAGTACGATGCTTTGTTCCAAGAATCAAGGAGATGAATTGAAGCTTTGGATGTATATCTATGCCTTCGTAGAATACGTTTTGCCATTTAAGGTTTTTTTTAAGAAAGAAATTGAAAGATTATTCTAAAGAATAACATTTTCATACAAATTTTTGTTAAGGTAAATTTCATTGTTTTTGAAGCTATACATGTTGTGTGGTTTTGATTGAAAGGGGTGTAAGTTTTATCTTTCAAACAATTATTTTTGTCTTAAGCAATGCTAAGTTTATAGAAAAGGAAGACTGAGGCAATAAAATTTCCATTAAAATGAATATATTTTTAAAATGTTCCTTAATCATGAGATAGCTTTCCAATATATTCATTAAATGCATGCACATGTATTTGGACAAGCCAATGGATTTTGATCCATATTCAAGTTTTATGGATGTAAGTGCTTAAGCAAAAGTTTGAGCTCTCCAAGTGCCCCCTATAAAGTTTCAATGGGGTCTTAAAACATGTACTTACTACAACAAATAAATCACTAATCTCCTATTTTTGCTCATCCTTTGAATTCAATGCAATCATGAAAAGTATATTAGTCTATTATGTTATCCCAATTGGACAAAAACTATGGGTACAAATGTACAATAGGACCATAAATTCTACTTTACTCTATTTGACTAAATGAGTGAAGTACTTGGATAATAACTACTGAGTACATTTACATATTTTATGAGTACAATGCCATTTTTTATTCTTTTGGGTTGTGCATGTGGCTCAGGTCCTTCATACAAGGTAGCAATGGGTATGAGTGCTAGTGTTTTTTCTAAGTGATAGAGACCTCTGCGGTGGCATCTGTAGATTGGAGGATTTATGGAGGGAAGAAACAGTAGTGGCTGATTTCTATTAGATCTGGCAAAATTTTGCCAGAAAAAAAATCGCTGATGAGTGCCCTTTTCTTGTACTCAAGCTAGCCAATTAATAGCTTGGTTTGTCAAACCTTTGGGACTCTTGGAGGGCTCAAACTTTTGCTCATGAACCTTTTAACTTCACTAAAGATTGCAACTTTGGAGTGCTAGAACAATGACTACTAATAGAACAACAAAACTTTCAATTGTTTTTTATGAACTAATGGAAAAGATTAAAAATGTGTTCCCCTTAGAGCCTATTAAAGAAATGCCCCATTTGACCACTTATGGGCTCTCTATATTCTTCAAGTAATAATCCAAAAAATACTTTGATTTGCAAAGCAATTTGAAATACTTGCAAAACATCAAGAGACATAAGCACTAAGCTTATCAAAGAACATAATTATGCAAAACAACATTCATTTGCCAAATACATGTAAAACATGGAGAAATCTTCATATGTTTAAGGAAATGAAAGTCCCTATTTAGCTAAATGTGACATAGAAATGTGTTGCTTTATCATTTTGTGATGTAAACATGGATTTTTCTACAAAATGGACTTTTACAAAATGGGATTTGCATAGAACACAATATTCATTAAATTGGGAAAAAACGGACATTTTGGGAATTTTAGCCCTTTTTTGTCAAGTGTGCACTTGACTATTTTCCAATGAAATGAGATATATATCTTCCAAAAATACACTCTTTATTACCCAAGAAGCCGAGAATCTTTCAAAAATACACTCTTTATTACCCAAAAAGCTAAAAATCTTCCAAAAATACACTCTTTTTTATCAAAAAGCCAAGAACGAGACCTCTTTGTTCCCCAAAATAACAACATTTTTGAAATTTTGGACACAAAGTTAATTAATTACTTGTAAGTTGAGCTTTTTAAACATTTAAGTTGACCTCCTTAAATGTTTCAATTGACTTGAGAGGTTTTAAGTGAAATACAGTTTGAGAATTTTTTTTTCCCAATTTAATGAATATTCTGTTATAGGCTTTAATGTGAACACTGAACAAGATTGTTGTAAGAAGTTAACACAATATTCATTAATTTGGGAAAAACTTGATTTTGGGACTCTCGAGATTTTAAATCCAAAAAGAGTGCTTTACTAAATACCCTTTCAAGGACACAAAATCCAAAAGTTCCAAAATCTATTTTTTATTCCCAAATTAATGAATTTTGTGGTACTTCTGATATCTATCCAAAGTAGACACGAATGTACAAAGATATTCGCCATTCCGGCACTCATTGAAATATGATCAAGAAAAAAGCAGAAAAAAGGAAGGATGGTGGGATCTCAAGTGTCGCGTAGTCTCTGCTCCTGTGGGACGGAGCCAAAAGGTAGAAACCGCTGGAGGAATGCTGTCCCTTGTCGCAACAAGAATACAGGACTGGATTCCAACTTGATTGGAAAAGCATCGCTTGCTTTCCTCGAGGAATATTCAAGCGGATCGGAGAGCACGGCCACAGATTCAGGAGGAGAGCTAGCTTTCGATTCCTTCACAATTATATTGTGATAGGATGGTATCGCTGGAGATAGTACATGCCTGGACAAAACCAGGCCGAGAGAATAGTAAGCAATCAATCCATGTGATCATTCGCAGAGCTCCGATGTCACGGCAGCAGCTACAAACACCTTGTCATCAGGAAAGCAGAACAACACTGACATGACCGAGGCAAGCATGCATGCATGCCTCGAAAATGCTTCGCTTTCATATGCACCCTCACTGGTTACGGGCACCTCGGCCACAGCAACCTGATGCACCGCTCTCCAGACAAACCATGCCTAGCCATCCGTTGAACTGTTGCAATCTCTGTCCACTTCGGAACTCATCAATCCGAAACTGGGGACCTTTCCATTCATATTAAACTGCACTCTACGAGTTTCTTTAGAATATTTCTAGTCGCTGTTCTCAAACTACGCAACACGAACTCATACCCGCACACAACTGAATTACTGCAGCAACGAGTCTGTAGAAACTTAATAACACTATATTCGTTAAATCGGGAAAAAGGGTACATTTTGGGACTTCTGCAGGCTGTACATAATCATGTACAATCAAACTAGCAGCATTTTTTTGGGTATATGTGCCCTCACCTAAGAGGAGGAATTTGTGAGGAAAAAAATCTTAGTGGCTCAGACTAAATTTGATACCTTCAAATCTGATTTGAGGTGACTATTCTAAATCAAGGTGAAGGCAAAGAGGGCCCACATTTTTTCCCAATTTAACGAATATAGTGTTCAATTCGAAAAGTGTGGATTTGAGAACAGATGAAAACGAAGGGGAAAATGCTCCTCCTTATATGAGTCGCTGGGACTCAGCTGGATTCCTAATTAGCTGTGTCTAATTAGGGTTAAGTGGCTGCGGTAGATTAGCATTGCTGGTACTGCTCATAAAGGGTCGTCACCGTAGGTAATCTAATCTATAGTTAGGTGACAGCTTAATGATCAGCTGAAATCACACTAATGATGTCCGCTGACATGGAACCCTGTCACACCGATGTGACCGTTAATCTTCAACAGAGTCTTCCGCAGTTCCTCCACTTTTCAGGGTCAACATTCAACAAGCAGGTCACTCAGGTGGTCATCCAGCTCGTTGGAATGGCGTGTTTCTGATCGCCAAAATTGTGACACTCGCGTGTGAAACTAGCTAGGACCCCTGTAGATTTGGGGATCTAGATGAGACATTATGAAGTTTTTAACACCATATTAGGTAAATTGGGAAAAAGAGTACTTTTTGGGATTTTTGAAGGTTTTAGGTGATCACCTAAAATCAAGCGCAGTTTTTTTTGGGTACACGTGTTGTCACCTGAGAGGAGGAATCTGCAAGGGAAAAAATCTTAATGACTTAGACTGAATCTGATACCTTCAAATATGGTTTAAAGTAACTTCTCTAGATCTAGGTGACGTACAAATTGGGACCCCCGTGGTGTTTTTTCCATTATAACGAGTTTTAGTATTTCGCTGGAGGGACGATAATTTGGTAAGTATCCTCTTACGCTTGTCTTACGAAGGCAGAATCACGTGACTTGTGCATGATTCGGAGGACCTGATTTCTGGCAGTATCAGTCTTTGTCTAGAGGAGATTAATAAAGTCTTCGTGGCCTATCGGAAGATTGACATGCGAATACTTATTCTGCGCACGGTTTTGCTGGTATACTCGTCAACTTTCGGTTGCAAAAGGCCAAAAACCAAGAGATTCATTCATGGCTTTTGGGAAAGAGTATGTTCCAAGTCGGGGCTCACACTTTTAGTTTTACAAGTGGCTTTACCAATGTACACTCAGCAATGATAAGCTGTCCGTACTCTTCGGAGTATTAGCAATTACAGCATTCGACAAAGTAATGATCAGGGTTGTCAGTTTTTTTTAAACTCACAACCCAGAAATCAGAGGTATTTACTGCATAACGTACGTGCGTATAGATAAGCTATGCTCAGTCTGTAACTGTTATCATAATACCATCTGCATCTTTAGCTTCCACATTGCAATGCCAAACATGCGATTTTTTATTAAAAAAAAGTGCAATATGCTCCTCTAGCTGCAAATTCTGTTGAAATGATTTTTCAGCCAGATCATACCGTATTGGCTGTAGATTTGAACCCCGTTGCAGTAATTAGTTTTCATCGTTGATTCAAGCTCTTGCTTAGTTGACGTCCATTGCTTGGTTGGTGTTTTCTAGAAGAAATAATCTGATCCGCATGTTTGATTGAACATATACAACGAATGAGTGTAGCAAATGAGAATCTTAACAAACTGTTAGACTATCAGCAACGGACTAAGCCATGTTCAGATACACATACAATAACTAGAGTAATTTACCAACAGGTGGATATTACGACTAGATGGATTTCTCCAGTTTAAGAAGAAAATGTTCACTAAACGTCCCAACAAGCCTTGAACTAGTACTACAACTGGTTTTGTGAAAAAAGTCCTGAATGATACTTTGGGAACATCTCTGGAATCCTTTCGAGATTCTTTGGAGAGCCAAAAGGACAAGACAGAAGAAGCAGATTGAAACCAAAAGCACCCGTCCGACATTATTCTGTTGTCTCTCTCAATGCATGGAAAGCCCCTTCCTGCTGGGCTACTCAACATCTGAAAGAATATTAACTAGAAAACATGTCGGAAAACATGGAAAAAGAAGAAGTTTACTGAAAACAGAAAAGCATACAAGCGGTGCAACTTCAATCTGATGATTGAGCTGAATGAAGCAGATGTATGCTGCAGAGGTGCTTGAATCTGGTCCACCCTGACCCAGCCTTTGATATCGATTCATGTTTATCTTTTGGGTTTTCGGACTGAAAATCTAGAACTAACTTACCTGGTGAGTCCTGTTGCATCAATAATGTTCATTGGAACATTTGTTTTTGAAACTTCGGGCCCTTATACCCTTTTCCTCGTGTTATGCCCTCTTCTGAGAGAAAGGAACAATACTGAAACATGATTTGTGAGATTGGATATTTTGGAGTGTTGGCTTGTCCACCTCGACAAAAAACGGGCCTCTTTATTATCGCCCTCCCTAATAGTACATCCTCGTTTGCTCCTCAATCCTGGCCTCCTGGGGAACGGATGTTCCCAGTTAGTATAACTTACTATAAAAAGTGCATCTAGGTTGCCTTAACCCCTCAACGCCCCTGGAATTTTGGGTATCTCAAAATTTGCTTGAAAGTGCACAAAATGCTGGCATTTTGATCAATTTTATTAACTGTACAAATTCAAAGTAGACATGTTATAGATTGCATACAAAAAGAAATCACAACTATCTCACTTATGGATTGAAAGATTATAATGTTTAATCATGAGGGTGTTAAAATTGTGAAAGTGATTTGAAGTCTTTCAATCCTCTTTTTGTATCTCAAACCTAAAATTGAGGGTATCCAAAAAAATGAGTATGTAAAGTACAACATGCATAACCCCAATCAATTTATAGCTTCTCAAAATCTATTCTACAATTTATTTTAAATGAATTTTTAATGCAAATTTTTCTCCAAGTTCTAGTGTACTTGAGGCTCATGTCCAAGAGCCTTCAACACTAGAAAGTGAAGATTTGCAATGGACACCCTTGCACAAAATCTTGAATAGACAAATCATGTTAATTCATTTTCAAGATCAGACTCTTGATGCTGAAACTAGACTTCAACAATAGTTTAGATATAATAATAAACACACAAAAATCTTGAAAAAACCTTTGGCATCGCTGAACAAAATTCAAATGGGCGTAAAATCCACCCCTTGGGCGTTAAGGGGTTAACCCCTAAAATTCTTTTGTGTTTAGAGGCCCAAAACTATTTCAAAATACTAGTCCTCAAACTAAGGTCAAAATCTTCATTGAAACTTACTTTTTAACAAATCCAATCATATGATCCATTGGTTGACTTGCACAAGTATATTGTCCCAAAATTTCAGAATGAATATCTCCACCAATTGCAAGATCAATGTGCCAAAACTTCAAAATGTAGGCTTTTCTAATCCTTCTAGAAGGTGAAGTTTTGCTTTTCAAACTTTTTAGAGAAAAACATGTATGTTGTGTTTCTTGTGCAATTTTTACAATATGTTGGAAAATGGGTTGAAAGCATATACATAAAAAAATAACCAAAAAAAATTGTATTCAGTTTTACAAAAATTATAAAGTGAAAGGTAGTAATTATAAATGAAAGATATAACTAATATGCTAATAAATTTTGGAAGAATTTGAAAACTATTAATCCCAATGGTGAGAATGCTCTAACAGACAATTAGTAACTTTAGTTTTCACTTTCATTTGAAAATTTTCAAAATTGAGAATAAAAGATAACTTTATATGTTTTCTCTACCCTCTTCCTACCTTCACTGCTTGCAAAATAAAACTCCTTTTAATTCTTACCTCATTGTTTGGAATTGAGTGATTCAATTTTTTTTGAGTAGGTATCAATCTATAAAATTATATAAAAATAAAAAATAAAATTTAGAATGTATTTTTTGCTGCCCAATTTGACATTGAAATTGAAAAAACTTTCTAACTTTTGCATTACTTATTGGAATGACATGAAAGAAAGCTTCACATGTAGGTTATGATGAGTAGCATCCATCCTAAAAATTTCATGAAAAAGTTCCAAATTATGAAGTCAATAGAGCCTGCTCGAGTTCTCATAAAGCCCAAAGTGGGCTCCTTGGTCCTTTAGGGGTTAACCCCTGAGCACCCAAGCCATTTTCTCCAAAATTAGAGTTTTGGAAGACTGACAACTCTAATGGATAGTATCTTAGTCAATCTACAAAAAGTGACCATTGAAAATAGAGGAGAATCTACTTAGAAAATGGCTTGCAAATTTTTAGAATGATTGACCGTGGGAGATGGAAGATATAACATTTGATCAAACAATATATGATGGTAAAATCTCAATTTCTCATAGGTAGTTGCTATTTGATGATTTTTACAAAATTTTGTAAGCCCTAGATTCATCTTAAATTTTGTGAGCAGCAAGATTAGATGTGAATGCACGCACTTGTAAATTATTGAAGATTGCACTATAGTTTTTATGTCAAGTTTTTGGGCTTCAAATTATTATTGCATGGAAAACAATGATTGGCACAATTGGTGACAGTTGCCATAATAAGGGTCTAGAGCATGCTTGAACCCTTGCCAATAACTTTCTTGCTACCACAAAGCACATAAGGAAACTTGCAAGGGATGTTGACCAGTTGCAGCTTGTATAATGCTACCTAGCACCACACCTTATATCAATTGTATGGTGTTTCACCCAATCAAATATCTTGCAGCACTTGTAAAACATTTGACTTTCTTCTCCATTACTCCATTGACATGGACAACTTGAATATCTTCATAATTGTAGTTTACATTCTCATCAAAAAATTATATCCAGTGCTTCAAATAAAGCTTTGAGATTTGTAGCAACCAGAATTTGGTCTCTGGGGCACTTGAGGTTAAGATATGTAGCGTGAAAACAAGGTAAGATTGTAGCAAAATTTTGCCAAGGGAAATGTACCTTGGTTAACCCCTAGAGGCATTTGACTAAGTTTTCACCATAACCGTTTCTAAACTACCATTTCTACTATAAGTACCAAATTTTAGAAAAGAATCATTTTTGGACACGTGTAGTCACAAAATCTTATAGTACACTAGTATGTAAAGATGTGAAAAAAAATTCAGAAATTTCCACCATGGAGATTGTCAAATATTTGAGTTTGAATTGACAAAAAACCAATTTTTGTACATGCAAAGAACTGGCAATTGCACTTCACAAGGTCATATTTGTATGAAAAATTTTCCAAATTGGTTGTAACTTTTTTAGTTCATTCTTCAAGGCAAGTTGGGTAAACACTTGAAAATTTTCAAATCATTCGGAATTCTACAATACATGGGAAAAATATAGTAAGTAAAAAGAATTAAAGAATGATTCAAAACACAAAATTGTTAAGAATTTAATTATGAAAATGAAAAATGCCAATCCCAATGGCTGTAATTTTGTAAAAAACAATCAACATCCTTTGTCTTATTTTTTGTCCAAACCATTGAAAATTGAGTAAAATAATGGACTTAAAAGCTTATTTTAGAGTAAAGAATCCATAATTGCCTGGCAAAAAAAATCTTCTTATAACTTTCATCTCATTGATGAAAATGGAATGATTCAAAGCTTCCCATGTATATTTAAATCTAAAGAACCAATCTTGCTTTTTTATATTTAATAAATATATGTACTTTTTTAAAATTGAGTTGCTTGGGCTGCCCAACAAACATATAAAACTAAATATCATGCACTAATTGTTGAACCATTTAGTCAAGTTATGAAAATGTTGGACCTTAAAGCTACTCCTTTGACACATCATGTGTCAAAATTTTAAAGAAAAAAAATGAAAAATCTATATTTAGTGAGCTACCCAAAATTGCTATGTTTCCAAAATAAATTGATATTTTGGGCCTTAAACCCCTCAAGGCCCAATTAGCCTTATTTTTTGGCTGTCTAGCAATTTTGGGCAGGTTGCTATAAATGGGGTTTTCATTTGTTTTTTTAAAAAAAAAATTCACACACCAAGTACCTAAGGAGTAGCTTTAAGGTCCAACAATTTCCATGACTTTTGACTTCATGGTTCAAAAGTTACAGCATGATCTATTGTTTTCTTTGCTTGTCAAAGCAACCTGGGTAGCTCAAAAACTTCTTTAAAATTACATTTCTAGTGTTTTTAAAAAAAAAAATGGTTCTTTAGATCTGTATATAGGTGGGAAGCTTTGAATCATTCAATTTCTATTAATGAAATGAAAGTTATGAAAAGTTTTAGTTTGCAAGTAGGTAGGGTTTTGAGAAACTCCACACCTACCCGGAAACTAAAACTTCTCATAACTTTCATTTCATTAATGGAAATTGAATGATTCAAAGCTTCTCACATATATATAGATATAAAGGACCAATTAAAAAAAACCAAAATTGAAATATAAATTTTAAAAAAGTCTTTGAGATGCTCGGGCTACCATAATAAGCAAAGAAAACAACAAATCATGCAGTAACTTTTGAACCATGAAGTCAAAAGTAATGAAAAGTGTTGGGCCTTAAAGCTACTCCTTAGGTGCTTGATGTGTGAAAATTTAAAATAAATAAATAAATAAATAAATAAATGGAAAACCCATTTGTAGCAATCTACCCAAAATTGCTAGAAAGCCAAAAAAGGCTGTTTGGGCCTTGAGGGGTTAACCCTTGAAGGGCCCTTAGGCTTTGGAGCTACGGTACCAAATCCGGATGCAACCAATATTTAGAAATTTGAGTCAGCTGGAAATTAAGTGTTACAACCATACATATTGAAGGGTTGTATGATGATGGGTGCATAATTGTTTTTGGAAAGCCCTCATAACATCTCAAATACATATGTACATACAACCATACGTATGGCCGCAAAGGGCTTTTGGGATGTCTAGGGGTTAGCCCCTCATTGCCTAAGGGGACTGTTTTTGTCCTCTAGCAGTTTAGCAATCATATTTGAATTGCTGTAACTTTTGCCTAAATGATCCAAATTCAATAATACTTGTTGGCAAAGTTGCACATACTAGTCTAGTTTCTATGATAGAATTTTCAAATCAATCTCAAACATATTCAATTTGTGAAAGTCATTCAAAGTTCACAAGGTCAAATTGAGTTCACCACATTACATTGTGATGGCTGCAACTTTGGGGGCTTGTATCTTTTTCATCAAATGTTTTTTTCATCAAAATTGTTGGGCTTTGTTCTCATTAAAGTTTAGTAGTTGTGGTATAATTTTCAAGTCAATCCAAGTTTCCTTGAATATTTAGGAGCAACCTAAAGTTCAAAATCCACACATTTTTGCATTATAGTCAACTTTAGTGGCTTATAACTTTTTCATGGAAACTTTATTTTCAATGTTTATTATTGAAGAAGTTGCGCATACAAGTCTAGTTGTTGTGGTTAAAATTTTATCTCAATCCAAGAAGTTATGAGTGAATGAGAAGCATTTTAGTAGAGGGAGGTTTAGCCAAAGATGTCATTTTTTGCTACTTTTTTCATTGTTTTTTGACATTTCAAAACAATCTTGCAAACAAAATGAGTATGCTAATTGATATTTTCTTTCACCAATGTGTTTCTATATTGGTTTTGAATCACTTTACATTTTCATTTTTTTTCATTTGAGTAGGTTTAGAAATCAAATTTCACCTCCAAATGTGTTTTTAGGAAAATTTCAGCAACATTTTTCAGCACTAAAACATTATAATCTTCCAATATATGCGGTCAAATGACCCCAAATTTGATCCACATCATCTACAACATGCACAATACAAGATTACACAATTGAGATTTTCATTTTCCACTAGAATTTAGACTTACAACCCTTGACAAGCAAAGATTAATATAGGCCTCTTTGGACCTTAGGCAATGAGGGTTGAACAAAGGAAAAGAGGAATGCATTGACTAAGCTTATAATAAGGTAGTACACTCAAAAATTGCCCATCTAAGGGCTCATCCCTCTTTTTCATGGTCTTCCGTGGATGGAAGGATTTTTAGTTCATTTTTTAGACAAAGAGAAATAGATGCAAAATGCAACACAAGTCATTTCATATTTTTTGAAGCATTTTTGAGTTACTTATGAATTCTCAAAGTGCATGTCATAGGTCCCTATTAATATCCTTAGACCTTCCAAAAATTGTTCACTTGCAAGTTCTGAAGAGTTTTGAGGAAGCAAGGAGAATGATTGGCTCTTGCAATTAAAAACAAATTTTCTTCCATGCATTCAATGAGTTGTAAGAGGCTAATGTAAGAACCACCAGTGCACCATTTCACAACAAGCTACTGGATGGTTCAAAATGAGCAAACGGTTTTCAAGCGTACTACCTTATATGGTATGACATGTGGGAGGCACAAGGGCATCCAATATGGAGTGAAATAAAATGAAATAGCCTATAATCGCCCTGCCACGTGGAATCAAAGAGTATAGTACAATACAATGAACTAAGAGAGCCAAAAAACAATAGAAAGTCAGCCAAATGAAATGTGCAAAAAACCGATTGAAATTTACATAAATCAGCTAAAAACCAACTAAGTTTTTGAAAAATTTCCAATTATAGTGTAGATATATGGAGAATAGCCAATGCATCCACTGAAGTAACCGGATGAAAATGAGAAATGTAGGCTTTTAGCCGAAAAAGCTCAAAATCTCCCCACACACTGGTACAGTATATGATTTTGAGGATGCAAGGGACCTGTCCATTGGAAAATGGGCTTTTGGCCTTTAACCCTTACTTCATACTCCCTCTGTCCCATTATAAACCTCCAAATTAGGCATAGTTCTTGTCCCACTAAAAAGCTCCCTTTTGCTAATTTCAATTGTTGAAAAAATGTTTGTCATGTCCAATGATCTCATGGGGGCAAGTTAAGCAATTAAAGAGCATTCCTCTCCTAACAAGCTTGGCCTTGCCCATATGAGGTACCATTGTTGCTACTAATCTTTAAATCATCAATAATGAGGAGCTAGCAACATGTACAAATATGGTACTTTTTGCATGGAATTTGGGTGCCCAAACGGCAACATCAAAGCTGGAGATTTTGCACACATTTGGTAGATGGTATATTGATTCTAGAATGCATGTGTCATCATTACAAAAACTAAAATAATGAGGAGCCGGCATTTTTCACAAACAATGCACAAAAATGGTACTTTTTGCATGGAATTTGGGTGTTTAAACAGAAATATTAACTTGAGATTTTGCAGATATTTGGTAGGTGGTATATTGATTCTAGAATGTATTTGTAACTAGCATAATGACTAAAAATACAGTTAATCCCTCTTGGAAAAGTTTTTTGGAGGTTTATAATGGGACAGAGGGAGTAATTGACACTCTTCCCAGGAAACTTGGGAAGCAACAAATCCAGCAGGCACCACAGCCAAAGTGCAGAACTGCGGATAATTGTTCAAGGAGAAATTTTAGCTTTGCCGGTTGATTTCCGCTATTTGGTGGATTCAATTGGACTTTTGAAACACCATTTAGTTTTAGCCGTAATCCTCGGATATTATTTTATCATTTTCTTCTTGCACTATTTATAAATTACACTAAATAGTGCATTTAGGTTGCCCCATACTAATTTCTCAACATTTCACACTTTCAAAATATATACCATGAGTACAACAACTTTTGTCAATAATTACTCTAATAAACAACGGAGGAAGCAAGCAAAGGTTGGGTGCCAACAAGCGTCAAAGTTGTGGAGCAAAAAGTTGATATTTTAGATAAAATAAAAAAGTATTGTAATATAAGAGAGTTGCGTGCCCCTCCAAGTGACCATAGGTGAGTCATGAGGTAAATTTGTCAAGACGGTAAGGCAACCTAAATGAACTATTTGGTGTAGCTACTTTCCTTTTACTTAAAACATTCACTATCCAAAATGCGTGTATACTAGAATGTTTTTTATAATTTTAGATATTTTGTATCTTTAGTAGGTTCTAAACTTGACACAGCTCTTCACCATGAAAAGGCCAAGGATTACCTGAGCTACAAAATAATGGATATGAGATTGGGAACAAAAAAATTGTAATTAATCAGTATAAAAATTAGAATTTAGAATTATCTCTTTCATCAAGTGCAAATTTTAAACCTCTTTCAAGATATTATTCAATTCAAGATTCATTAATAAACAAAAAAAATTTGTAATATTTTTCCACAAAAGAAATGCATGAAATAAAATATCATTGTAATAGCTTGATAGCCCCTTAATAGCTATGTATACGGCCCTTTATAAATTTGTGGTAGTCATGCAATTTCATTGTTTTATTTTAATGCTGTTTTGCACAAAGAAAGCTCTTCCACACAGAACCCTAATTATTGGCCAATTATTTATTGTCAAAATAACATATATTTGGTACCTTAGGAATTGGGCGAGCAATAAATTTGCTCCTTCACATCATCAACTACGTAAGAGCATCGCCACCGCAAACGTAAGAATAGATGCAACCGTCATTATTGAGGGAAGGGAGAATTTTGAGCTCCACCGCATCCACACCAAAACCTTTCCGGATTTCTAGGGCAATGCTACAAGCTCCCATTCATACAACTCTGTAGGTCTTTTGCGTTCATGTTACAACGCACAGGAGGACTCAAATAGGTTGAGGCTTGTTCTTGCTCATTCCTGCTTGTTTCCTTTCCTAATGCTAGAGAGAAAAAACAACAAAGTAGTGTGAGTGCGTGGTAAAAAAGCTCCCAAAAGGGCGGAGCCAGTATGTGAAGTGACCCGCGTGGTAACCCATGAATTCTCTGGTCACATTCAATGTTTCAGAAATGCGGTGGAGAACTTTTTTTGCAGATGCAAGATTGCTCAGTCAACAACCCCATGGCAGAGTCTTTGACTGATGCATCATTCAAAGCAATTCTTAAAATAGAGAGCCAATGTAGACTACCATGATGAGCGCCTGTTTTTCTTAGCGGAAATCACTAAAACCTCACAAATTTTGATACCATATCATCAAATTTTGAATCAATGTATAAGGGGGTCAACAAAAAGTTATTATTATATAGGATGCCCCCCATTTCGCCCTCCACTGAAATATTTGCGTGTCATGTCTCTATTGCCATTTTGAGCAATGGGCAATTAATATCGACATCTCATGCAATCTCATACACTTGTGCTAAATTTTTCTTTTCAAGAACTCAAAACTTCATTCAGTTTTTGGTTGAATATTTCTCACTTATTTCTCTTGTTTAGTGAGAAAATCAATTAAAGAAACGTTGATGGTAACTTTTTAAAAACTTGATTGCACAAACATGTCGTAATCATTAATGCCTAGATCTTTGCTTATAAATAAATTCTCAACTACGTTATAGAACCCTCTTAAAAAGCAGTTATGCACATCAACATTTTATATCCAAAACCTCAAAAATCAATAATTATCTCAAAATCTTAATTAAAATTTTTGGAGATTTATTGCAAAATCATGCTCTAAAGCACCAAATTGAACAAACTAGAAGAATTAACAACTAAAATTTAGGGGAAATTACAAATAGGGGCATAAAATAAAAAAACATTACAGTACGGGCACAATTTTAAAGTAATGACAAATAGGGGCACAACTTCACAATAATTACAAATATGGGCACAATTTTAATTTTTTTTGTAAATTCTAGTAAAATATTGGTTTGGACATTGATTGGTTTTGAGACTTCACATTAAATATTAGCCAACCTCCAAAAAATTTAGAGGCCTCTCCAAATCAAGCTTGAATAAGTAAATTTTAGTTCATGGGTTTTGGATTGTGTCCTTGTTTATAATTATTTTGATATTATGCCCCTACCTATAATATTTTTCATTATTGTGCCCCATTTTTGAAATCTCCCCTAAAATTTGACTAAATTTTATAATATCTATATTTCAGTTACTTTTTTCTACAAAAAAAGATTTGTGCATTGATGCTTACTCCATGTTTGCGCTATTGAAATTTAAAAAGCAATCATCAATCATTTTTTGGATTTTTTTTTCATAGAATTAGTAAACATAATTGAAAAGATTCAAATTAAATTAAATTTTGGATTTTTGAAAAGAAAATTTTAACACGGCTGATTGAGATTGCATAAGAACTATAGATATATTGCACATTGCTGAAAATGACAACACATGTATGACTAACAAATATTTCTATGCAATGGCAAATGGGGGCATTGTGTATACTTTCTTGACCCCTTATACGTACATTTTACATGTTATAAGCATGCATTGTTTCATCTATGTTCATCCAAATACATGGTTGTGAACAAGATGTTTGCGTCTCTTCAACAAAGATCAGAATTAGTGATGCTTTTTACTGCTGCCAATTTCATGGTTTTTTTTTGTAAAGAGTTACTAGACACTCGGGTTTGTATATGTAGTATTGTTTGTGGATTGATTGGGCTAGGAGCCTAGGACCGGTAATGCTCTTGGAGTTTGTTCAAAGTAAAATGGCATCTTTGTGTAGATTAATATACGATGTGTCTCAAGTCCCATCTCTCACCAAAATTTCCAATACTGGTTGATGGGTTGAAATTTGGACCTTTGTAAATTCACTCTGTCCCAAGTCTAATTCCATTTTGAATTGCTTGCGTGATAGTACTTCTTGAAAGTCTTGGTGGGAATGGAAACCCAGCATTGAAGCCAAGACATCAACAAAAAAAAAAATTACATGAAACATTCAAGCATTTCTTTTTTTACCTTTTTAGTGGTTTGCAACACAAACACAATATTTGTTAATTTGGGGAAAATGGTACATTTTGGGACTTTCAGAAGTTTGAGGTGATCACCTCAAACCAAACTTAGTGTTTTTTTTGTGTACGTGCCCTCACTTGAGAGGAGAGATTTGCAAAGGAAAAAATCTTAGTGGTTCAGACTAAATTTGATACCTTTGAATCTGGTTTTAAAGTAACTTTTTGGGTTTGAGAGGAAAACAAATTGGGACCCCTGTTTTTCCCAAATTAATGAATATCGTGTTCACAACAAAGTTTGGACTTGGTGTTGAACTGAAACTTGGATGGTGAGCCAGTGTGAACAGCCTCTGAGGTACAATTTGACATAAAGGTTTCATGAATAAGAGAAGGCGCTTCCTCAAAATGTCTTACAACCAAGTTTGGGGCATACCACAAACAAGAAAGTTTCTGTGATAACTTTGACAAGCAAGATAGTGAGATGTTACTGTGTGTTTGACAAACATCCCCTGTACCTCGTTGGTTGTCACGAGACCGCAAGTCCGTCAGCTCATGTCCATATGATATAGTAAACTCATAGTTCACTTTAGAAAATGAATTGAAAAGTTTACTTTGTAGGTGTTGGTGACCCTCATGACATTGTTGTCAACATGACATCAAAACATGGATTTAAAACCATATCATGTAATAAAAATCAAAAATAATAATTTAATTCTTTCATTTTTAAGTCAAAAATCTTAAAATATTTCTTAAAACGCAAGAGTGAATGAACACATTTGTATGTGTCCATTTTGTATGCCCGCTTGTCTTGTACAATAGCCAAATTTCTCTTGATATGACAAATTGACAACCACAAATCCATGATGTATAGATTTGTAAAATACAGAGGCATCATGAGCCTAAAGTTTCACAAAGCAAAAAGTAACCATACTCATAGAAAAGCACTGGCAGCCATTAACCCGTAACCCCTCACCGCCCATGGTGTTTTTGAGTCTCTTAGAATTTGCTTGAAAGTGCACAAAATGTTGGCATTTTGATCAATCTTATCAATTTTCTTTGAAGTGCAACAGTATAAATTCAAAGGAGGCATGTTAAAGATCACATAGGAAAAGAAATTACAACTATTTCATTTATGGATTGAAAGATTATAATGTTTTGTTATGAGGGTGTTAGAACTGCAAAAGTGACTTGAAGTCTTTCTATCCTCATTTTGCACCTCAAATCTAAAATTGAGGATACCAAAAAAATATGAGTGTGTAAAGTATAACATGCATAAACCCAATCAATTTATGGCTTCTCAAAATCTATTCTACAATTTTTTAAATTGAATTTTTAATGTGATTTTTTCTCGAAGTTCTAGTGTACTTTGAGGCTCATTTCCAAGAGCCTTCAACATTAGAAAGTGAAGATTGCAATGGACACCCTTGCACAAAATTTTGAATAGACAAATCATGTTAATTCATTTTCAAAATTAGACTCTTGATGCTGAATCTAGACTTCAATAAGAATTTATATAAAATAATAACCACTAAAAAAAAACTTGAAAAAAGGTTCCAAATGTTTGAATAAAATTTAGAGAGGCCCAATTTGGGCTCCTTGGGCAGTGAGGGGTTAAAGGACGGAGCTACTATAAGACATAGAATGTATGGTGCTGTATAACTGGCATTTGCTACCAACAAAAAGTTTTAATTTGAGATCTTAACTATCTCACTAAAACAACATTGATCTATATTTTGATTTCTTTGTTGGTCTCAAATGTAAAAAAGATGTGGATGCACTCCAAATACAAGAAAAATTCCCCATATTGTATTGGTTGCAAAGGGCTACTTCATCTTTTAGGGGTTAAAAACAAATCCTCTGATGTGTTCATTCTAGTAGGAGTTTCCTTTTTAATCTTACAAAATTAAGTGTATAAGTTATCAAACTTACATTTAAAACTCAAATACTACAATAATAAAAGTGCTTTTGTGATGATAACCTTGCCTAGAGTTTGGAACTCTTAAAGAAAATAGATGCACGTATGCATCGTTGTCACATTGGACCGCCCGTTTGTCCGCTTGCATGTATGCTTGCAGTGCTTGATTGAACTCATGGTCTGTTTGGTGTAGTCAACTCATAATTGATTTCAAAAAATGATATAAAAAAACATTCTTTGTACATGCTAGTGACACTCATCGTTGCTAACATGAAGTCAAAAAGTGGATTTAAAGCCATATTATATGCTAAAAATGAAAAGCCATAATTTTATTCTTCCACTTTTTGGTCAAAAACTCTAAAAATGCCCTAAAAAACAAGAGAGGACAAACACATCTATTTGTGCTGTCCATTTTATGCGTCCGCTTGTGTTGTTGACAGCCAAATCTTGCCCAAAATAACAACAATGATTGAGACAATGTAGTGTGAAGCACCAAATCCCAACTTTTGGCTCCCAACTTTTGGCTCCCCACAAATTAGATTCTCAGATTTCAGTGGAACTAGGGACATAGTGTGAACAGCCCCAGCCTAACACCGCTTCTCTCAAAAACTCAAAAACACTGACAAATTTATAGGTTTTTAAAAGGTACAAGTAGCACCGCCTCAAACCATCATTGTTGTTGTGCAGCTGCGTCTAGCACTGGTTGCTCCATAGCAGCACCTTGTAGAGAAGCGCCAAGTGGGGAAAGGACCATTAGAAGGGATGTTCCCAAGTGGACATTATCAACTGAACTGAACATGTGCTTTGGCACTTACCAAAGGTGCAAATCCGTTAGACATCCCAAGCCACCATTGTACTGTACAGTTACTAGTGACTACAGTACACAGTACAGGAGGAGGCCTCAGTCAGTGTGGCGTCAACCCATGGACCAAGGGTTCTCCACGCAGGATGCTGGTTTGGCATGTGGAGAGGTGGGCAAAGAAACGGCTCCTCATTCTCCTGATCACTTGACATGCAAGCCCCCCAGAACACCAACCAAAGTGCCCAAAGCCACCTGATAGCACCCCATCCCAACTCCCAAGGGCTCCACATGCAGTACTGTACAGCACTACAACGGAAACCTTACAACTTCCAAGGCAAGCTTCTAACTTCGACATATCTACTGGGAGAGTACAGGGACACCAGCGGTGCCCTGACCATGGTTGGTTTACTATGATCACAAAAGCATAACGGCAAGTCCCTCAACATTCCTCACCCTAGCCTAGATGAGGAGTTACAGAACTCCCCGTAGCCTTGGCCACCGCAAAATGAACCATTAACAATACTAGATCAAAGAACAAAGAAGAACAAGTCCAAGATTTCATATAAGCCAACTCTGGTATTTTTACACTTGGGCTTACACCCACGGGGCTTGGTTTTTGACTTTTTGTGCTCCCTGAAAATATCAGAATGGCAATTTCAAAATTAGAAAGATTAGATTGAAATATGCTCTTATATGGGTCCAAAAAATGATACGTGCAAAAAGGAGTTAAGGAGAAGTAATGCTGTAAAACCAAGCAAGCTTAACCCCTTACCGCCCGGGGGACCAAAACTGTCCCCGTTTGTTTGTAATTTGGGATTTATAAATTCCTTGCATGATTAGTCACAATGATTTTTATTTTTTTTAAGTTCTTGTTGAGGTCTTGTTTTAGTATTAAAAGTCTAATTTGGAAAATGACTAATTATGATTTGTCTATTCAAGATTTTGTAAAAGGGTGTCCATTGCAAATCTTCACTTTTTAGTGTTGAGGGCTCTTGAACATGAGCCTCAAGTACACTAAACCTTGGAGAAAATACTACATTAGAAACTGAATTGAAAAATTTGTAGAACAGATTTTGAGAAGCTATAAATTATTTGGGGTTATGCATATTATACTTTATATACTCATATTTTTTAAGTACCCTCCATTTTAGGTTTCAGATGTGAAAAGAGGATTGAAAGACTTCAAATCCATTTCACAATTTTAACACCCTCTTGATCAAATATTATAATCTTTTAATTTATAAGTGTAGTTGCTGTATTTTCTTTTCCCATATAATCTCTAACATGTCTAGCTTGAATTTATACAGTTACATTTAAAAGAAGACTGATAGAAGTTATCAAAATATTGACATTTTGTTCACTTCAGAGCAGATTCTGAGATGCTCAAGATCTGCCTTGGGCAGTGAGGGCCTGAGGGGTTAAGACAATTTCCAAAAATTTCACAAAATAAGTTCAACAAAGTGCACTTGGCCAAATGCCGCAACAGATTCAAAGGTGGCATGGTGAAAAACAGAGCTTATGCACAAATATTCTTGTAGGTTATTACATTTTTTGATAAAAGATTCAAGATATGTGAAGTAGAATTCAAGTTGGACTCTGTAACGAAAACTTGCTAGTCCGTAGAAATTAAAGTTAGCATATTTTGTGGTTTGACGAACTGCGATTGAGGGTTGACCAAATTGGGCAAGTTTTGACTTCCATGTTTCCAGATGAAAATTAAATCACCAACTTCAAATAAAAATTTGGAAGAATATCTTCTTAATGTAATTTAGTAACATCTCGAAGTTTTTTGACATGAAAATCACCAAAATACTGGAGGACATGGAACTTGTAATTAGGACATCCCAAAAAACCATGAAAATGTTCCACACTCACAACATAGACTTTTTTGGAATGAACGCGAGTACGCAACATTAGTTGATTTGGGGAAAAAAAAGTTTTGGGACTTTTGAATTTTTTTGATTTTACGGAATTTATGGTGATTCAACATGATGATTTTTTCAAGACCTTACATAATGATCATTTTTTTTGAAGGAATTATAAAAAGAAACTCATATTAAATCACCAAAATATTCTAGTAAATGTGAATTTCAACATCCCAAAATTGGTTTTAGGAAAGACTTTTTTTCATATTAACAAACATTGTGTTAATGAATCAAATTAACCAAAAAAGCATCATAACATGTAATGCATTTGAGTGTACAAAAAGCACAATAAAAAAAAAAAATCCAAAAAAACATACAACTTGAAAAGATTTACAATTTCTTATTGTTGAAACTCTAGTGAGAGAAGGGTGGTTGCAAGTCGCACTAGTACTATTTAATTTGTGTCTCCTTGCTCTCTTTTGGGTGCTTTTCTACTTGTAACTTTTGCTTGGCAAGGTCTTTTGGCTGAAATTTTGAGAGAAGGTGCATGCCGTAGTTGCAAACCTTCCATAAGTTTTTGGGTTTTTTAAAAAGAATTACTATTTTTAAACAGCCCTCAAATAAGTGTCTACCTTGGCCATTTTGGGGGTTTTTAGTACTATTTTGGGCCCAAAAAGCAAATCTCATGCCACAAATCAGGGAAGTTGTTCATCATAGTGCTTTACATGGATCTATAGAGGGGTTTTAGAAAATTATGAATTCTCTACCTTCCACATGCTCTCAAAGTGGTCATCTTTTGGTCAAGCATTGGAGAAAGAAAACAAATTTCCCCAAAAAAGCAATTTCATCAATTCAAGTGTCTTGAATAGAGCAAAAATGGTCATTTTTTGTTTTATTTTTTGGGTTTTTTTTGTAATTACTAAAACTGAAAACATGGCAGCTTAGAAATTTTGGTAATTTTTGCTCCACATGCCTGCATAGTACTCCCCTCCATTAATTAGCACTACGTAGTACCTTTGACCACTGACATCATTTAAGGATGTGAATTTTTTTTCATCCATTCATTAAATTGCCATTATTAATAGTTGGCCTTCCTAAATGACATGCCACTTGCCTCGTTCCCTATAGATTTGGGATGGGAGGGACGGTTCAGATTTCCACTGCAAGGATGCTATATGGAACTTGCAATACTAGTAGTATTGCCAGTACTACACCCAAAAAGAGGCATTTTGAGACAAAAAAAGTGAAGTCTTTCTTGCAACCACCCAGAATCACAAGGTTTACAATAAAGATAACATCTATGTAGAGTAATATACTAACATCCATGTTGATTAAGGTGTTATTAATTTTGGAAGGTGTGCAAGGCATTTATTATTCCTTTTCTATGAGCACCCACCAAGATGAAAACTAGTCACGATGTTTCAAACTATTGACATTACCCTACAAGAAGTTTGTTTATGCAACATAACGCTTGACCTTTGGAATGTAATGAGTCATTTTCATTAGATTGTCCATCTTTGGTACTTGCTTGTTGAGTAAAACTTACGACTTGTGCAATAATTCTTATTCCATGTGAGCAAGCATTATCAAGTTTGTATTTTTAATTTTCCATTTTGTTTTAACATATATAAGCTTTTCCACAATCACATTAGAAGTAAGCTAGGTGATGCAAGTAAATAATTCAATATTATTACTCTTTACATAGAAGTATAAACTTAACTCTATATGATTTCAAAGACATTGCAAGTAGTCCCATAAGATTGCCGAATCATTGTTTGATCAACCATTCAAAAATATCGAATGAGAAAGGATTCATCTAGTACTTGTAGTGGCCTACCAAAAACATTCATTGACCAATATTAAGTTACAATATTACATGCATGCTCAAATTCAATGATCATGCCAAAAAAAGACCTAAATCATTTAGAAATTTATTAACAAAACATTTCAAAAACAAACTTACAAAAATTTATAATTGGTTACAATTTTTTATTTTCCGTATACTTGAAGAAAGATAAATTCTGAATTTCGGCATTCTTTAGTCATTTGGTGACGATTACACATCCTTTGGACACTAAGAGGTTAAAGTGACAACAACTTTAGCAAAGTTTTGAGCCTTACAAGAGCCCCTAAGGTTTGACAAACCAAGTTGTTAACCCCTAAAGGATTGAGCCATTTTTCAGTGAAAATCACTCAAAAGTGTCACTTTTGGGGGGTTAGTAAGAAGGTAATTTTTTTTGAAAATTTGGAAAATCCAACCATAGGATCTTGCCCTAGATTGGATCAAGTACTTGTGGAAAAAAAAATCAGGTCAATCCAGATGGAAATGAGTGTGATATTTACATCTAAAGTGAAAAGACAAGTTTTTTTTCATGCTGCCGCAAAATTTCAAAAGCCTTTGACCATTCTTACATGAAAATAATTGTTCTATGCAACTTTGCGCTTTATTATTCCCATGTAGGAGATCAAGTTAGCTATGTGTGAGAGAATCTTCAAATCAATTGGAAGTACACAACACATAGGAAAAATTAGTAAATAAAAAGAAGTAGAGAATGAGTCAAATCACTAAACTGATAAGAATTTAATTATTAAAATGAAAAATGCAAATCCCAGCAGTCATAATGTTGTGAGAAACAATCTACATCCTTTGGTTTTATTTTTTTCCAAAATAATGAAAATTGAGTAAAATAAAGGACTTTAAAGTTTATTTTAAAGTAGAGATTCCATAACTGCCCGCAAACAAAAACTCCTCATAACTTTCATCTCATTGATTGAAATTGAATGATTCAAAGCTTCCCACCAATAAAAAAATCTAAAGAACCAATTTCAAAATTTAATTTTAAAAAAAATTAATTTTTAAAGAAGTTTTTGGGCTGCCTGGGTGGGCAGTCCTCCCTTGCTTTTCAGATTTTCATGCATAACTTCTTCAATAATTGTTGGAATGAGGAAAAAATTAGATGCCCACGTAGATCTTTGAATTCCCCACCTTCCATAAAAGTTTCAGAAAATCACACAAAGTAGCTTATCCAAAGGTACATGCCCGAATTCCCACCTGTCCCCCAAAGGGACAACAATCCTTTAGAGGTTAATTGGCTAGCTTGAGTACAAGAAAAGTGTACTCATACCCATTGCTATTTTATGGAGGACTTAAGCCACATGCACAACCTAAAACAATAAAAAAGGCATTGTACTCATAAAATATGTAAATGTACTCACTACTCATTACCCAAGTACTTCACTTGTCTATTCAAAATTTTAAATAGAGTAAAGAACACCATATTCATTAAATTGGGCCAAAACATTCATTTTGGGACTTTTGAGGGTTTGGGGTGATCACCCCAAACTGAGCTCCACTATTTTTTTTTTGGGTATATGTGTCCTCACTTGAGAGGAAGAATTTGTGAGGGAAAAAATCTTAGTGGCTTATACTGAATCTGATACTCTTAAATCTAATTTGAGGTAACTTTTTGGGTTTAAAGTGGAGTACAAAATGGTACCTTTGTTTTTCCCAATTTACCTAATATGACGTTAAAGTAAAATTTATGATCCTATTGTACATTTGTACAATTATACCTAGAGATTTGTCCAATAGGGATAACATAATAATATAATTTTCATGATTGCAGTGAATTCAAAGGGTGAGTGAAAATAGGGGATTAATGATTTCTTTGTTGTAGTAAATACATACTTAGAGCCCTTTTATAGGGGACTCTTGGAGGGCTCAAAATTTTGCTAATGCAAGTGACCCACTATATATATATTTCAAATATATCCAAACATATCAAGATATAATACATCAATAAGTACAATGAAACATAATAATTGAGGTAGAAGTGCATGACTATCTAATTTTTAGAGTAAACCTTATAGAGTGTCTTACACAATCTAAATACTAACTAAATATCTATTGCAAAGATACTCATATGAAAAGTAAGCCACGTATTTGAGAAACCTACAAACTGGACAATTGCATTTACCCAACTTTTGTACACAACCTTGGAAGACCATCCTCCGACTCCACCTTAATGTTCGGGGAGATTTTTTTAGTTTCACGAGCTAATGTCTAAAATTTTCCATTTTAAATTGGTTTTTCGCAAGCGCATAGAATATAGTCTACTAGCCTCTAGCGGCCTAGCCCATTGGATATAGTCTATGTTTATATTCTACTAGGGAAAATTTCATGGATGCCCCTGAAGTTTGCAATATTTACATAGACACCCCTACTTTTTGAGAAATTACACAAATACTCTTGGATCAAATATTTTTTGGATAAATTTTTTTAGATGTTTGTTTTGTTGTGCATGCCATTTTCCTTCTTCTTTTGTGTGCAAGTTGCTTCTTTTTTATTTCATTACACTTCTTTCTTCAACATAGGTCGTGAAGGAAGTGACAAACACAACAAATAAATGCCTAAAAACTATGGTCCAAGGATATTTATGTAATTTCTGAAAAAGCAGGAGTATCTCGAGGAGTATCTATGTAAATATTGCAAACTTTAGGGGTGTCCATGAAATTTTCCCTATACTCTAATGATAGTTTTTTTTGAAAAAAATTTCAGGGTTCGACCAAAACATTATTTGGATTTTAACCGGCTACGGTTCTTCCCAGACATGGCTCCACCTCAATCACAGCGAGAATTTTCGGATGAGGGACATAAAAAAACATCAGACCTCGACACTGCAACACAATCACGGACTTGTCAGAGGAATTCGCTCGGAAATAGCAACCGTGGGGGTGAGGAGGCTCAGGAGGGTGAAGTAGATCAGCGAGTCAGCCTGCAGTCCGAAGACGGCAGTGCAGAGAGACACTCCAGGACCAGGACCAGGACCAGGAGACGGTGAACATTCAGCGGCTGGGAAGTGGGGAGTACAAAGGCAGGAGCTAGATTGGCGAGCTGCAAAGCGCACTTCACGGTGGGTGGGTGAGCAGACCCGGAGTGGAGAGGAGCGAGTGGAGCCCTGGAGTGGAGTGGAGTGGAGGGAGTGGAGGCGCCTCCGCAGCTTGTGCAGGAAGTGAGTGACGAAGATTTGACAAAGCAGGCGTCTCCAGTCTCCACGCCGCTCCCCCCACCTTCTACGCCCGTCTTTTTCTGCTTTTAGGAGGCACTGGGCCCTCCGCAGGAGAGGAATCTCTTCTATCATGCACTGCCCCTCCGACTCCGCTCGCCCTGCCCCTCCTCCGTCTCTCCGCTCCCTTTCCGCTTCCACACTCTCCCCCGTATCTCGACTGTCACTTCTGATTGTTTGATCAGCGCCACTTCCCATACAAATGCCTCTCATATCAGTCTGGTGTCTGTGAGTCGGGTGACTGCTGAGCAGGCGTGTGTTTGTGGAGGTTGCAGCCATTCTGTTATCTAGTCGGGAACCATAGAGGCCGGCGAGCATGTGCAGGTGTATATCAATAGTACACCAGTTTGGCATCAAGTTTATTACATTTCTACCGACTGTTTCATCAGCTGTCCAGACATTTTACAAGGAATGGCTGAATTTCGATTGCAGGAGGGAAACTTTCTCGTCTAGTGTACGGAGTATGAATTTCCTGCAATGTCGAACTGATGGTAAATTCTAGGAAGAGCTAGCAGTGTCAACTTAGTCCACGTATGGTGCTCATGAAACCAAGGGAATTCGCCATCTCTACTAATCTCGACACCATTTCCATGTCTGTTGATACACCACTAACGTCTAGAGTGAACGTTTTCCCGTTTAGAATCTCTCCCCGGGTTGTCTCGCAGTAATTAACGGGTTGAAAATTTGTTTTCATACTAGCAAGAGATAGACGTCACGTGCGTCTTGCATTTTCCGAGACCGAAAGCTGGATCTGATCTCACTTGTATTATGTATATATACTCAACCCCCTGGCCGTGTTAGTACTGGTTCCAGTCGACTCTGATTGTGTATAAGAAATCTGCGAGAAAGCGTTGGAGAATATATAGCTAGGAAGCGGTTGAGAGGAGACTAGCCACTAGCCAGCCTCGGTTGATAACCTGAAGCATGAGCACTAGAATCGGTGTGCGGCCCCCATTGCCATTCTCGGAGCATTCGTGTTACACGTTCTCGCCTGAAACTAATCCAGACATTTGTATTCTTAGCTGGGGTTTGAAGCGGACTGGATCCCAATTCTGGATTCTGCGTTCGTATTCCGCCACTTTGAATTGGAGTTGGACTGAAAATGTGTCAAGTTGGCTTGAGTGGAGAGTGTTCATGTATGGAATTTGCGGCCGAGGGTCGTGCTCCCGTATCTGCCGTCACTCACAGCAATGAATTGGACAAGCGCGAATCTGATTCTCTTGTTCCAAATGAGGCTAATTCCAGTGGACCCTGGAAAATGAATGAGCAGGACCCTCTTCAGCAATGGCCGTCTCTAGCACAGGTTAGTCACCAATTGACAGACTGCTCGTGGGCACATTATGTACTTCTTTTCAATTGACCCTATGAAAGAATGAAGCTTGGCCCAAAGGTTGTCTTACTTCAACCTCTTTCTATTAGTGCAAGTGGAAATCGTATCTCTGGGTTCATTTTGCTATGCAAGCCTACAACTAGAGCCAATGGAATGGCAATAAGGAGAAGTTAACGGACTTGAATGATTGTAAATTTGTCAGACTACTTTTATTAATCTGCTCATTGAAGTGATCAATAGCTGCTGAAAGGAGACCATTCACTACCTGTGAATTCAGCTGATCGCGGGGCTGATCGCAAACACTGCCATGGATAATCCTTCCATATTTGTTTTTTTGTTATTGATTCCTACATTGATTTACTTCTTCTTTGTGGTGGCAGATTGTGGCGGAATTGAGGAAGCTCATGGGCATAGCAGGACCCATGGCAGCGCTGAACGGAGTGATGTATCTGCGGGCAATGGTGTCAGTGCTGTGTTTGGGCCGCCTGGGAGGGCTGCAACTGGCCGGGGGGGCTCTGTCAATCGGCTTCACCAACATCACCGGCTACGCGGTGCTGAACGGGCTGGCCTCAGGAATGGATCCCATATGCGGCCAAGCTCACGGGTACGGCAACTGGACCAAGATAGGGCTCACGCTGCAGAGAACCATCCTCATCCTCCTCACATCCTGCTTCCCCATCAGCCTCCTCTGGATAAACCTGGAGAAAATCCTGCTCGCCTTGGGCCAGAACCCCAACATCACCATGGTCGCCAGCATGTACTGCTTGTACTCGCTCCCTGATCTTCTCGCCAACAGCCTCCTGCAACCGCTCCGAATCTACTTGAAATCGCAGGGCCTGGCGACGCCAATGCTCTGGTGCTCGGCCGCGGCGGTGGTGATTCACGTCCCTTTAAACATCCTCTTGGTCTTCGTGCTCGAGCTCGGAGTACCAGGAGTGGCGATGGCAGCCGTGATCTCCAATTTCAACATGGTGTTCTTCATCCTTGGATACTTGCGATGCTCAGGGGCACTGAAAGACACGTGGGTGCCGTGGTCGTATAATTCATTGCAAGAGTGGTGGTCGTTGTTGGGCTTGGCACTTCCAAGCTGCCTGGGCATTTGCTTAGAATGGTGGTGGTACGAGATCATCACCATTCTCGCAGGCTACTTGCCAGATCCTCAGGTGGCAGTCGCAACGACAGGAATCATCATCCAAACGACGTCGTTCATGTACGCATTCCCGCACGCGTTGAGCACGTCCGTGTCCACCCGCGTCGGCCACGAGCTTGGAGCGGGGCGGCCCGAGGGCGCCAGAATCGCGACGTTGGTAGCACTGAGCTGCGCGGCGGTGGTTGCCATGGTGAGCTTAACGTGGAGCATCGTTGTGCGGAACGCATGGGGCCATGTCTTCAGCAATGATAAGAGTGTGTTGGCCTTAACGGCGGCAGTTATGCCGTTAATGGGGATCTGTGAGCTCGGGAACTGCCCGCAAACAATTGGTGTGGGCGTGCTGCGAGGCAGCGCTCGACCTGCCATTGGGGCGACGATCAATTTTGTCTCTTTTTACTTGATTGGCACACCGGTGGCTGTGGCCTTAGCCTTTTGGTACAAGCTGGGCTTTGGAGGCCTGTGGTTTGGACTATTGGCCGCGCAGATTGCTTGTGTTGCCTCCGTTTTGTTTGTGGTGCTTCGCTCTGACTGGGCCCGTGAGGCTCAACGGGCCCGGACTCTTGCTGGCCCTTTGGACTTTGTGAAGCCTCCGAACAAAGTGGTTGCAGTCGAGTACAAGCTTGTGGAGCTTGCGAATGGTCATACACGGGAGATTCATTTCAAGCACTGAGGATGAGCTTCCGTGTGCGTTGGCATTTGTAGATGAAGACGCTGGACGCGGCAGTGACAAGCATTGTACAGAATGATGCTTTTCACGAAGTTACTTTTCCGAGACAGCTTTTTTTGCCAACCGTTGAATTAATTTGTCATTTATGGTAATTACCCATTACCAATGATTTTAAGTATCGGTAGGAGCTGAAAGTCTTCAAATGTTGGGGGCAGAGACCCATCCCTCTGGTGAACATCCAG
Organism: Ulota crispa; assembly: GCA_963920765.1. NCBI lineage: Eukaryota > Viridiplantae > Streptophyta > Bryopsida > Orthotrichales > Orthotrichaceae > Ulota > Ulota crispa. The sequence continues at coordinate 24,635,777 of OY987244.1, read as the reverse complement.
CATCATGTGTAACATAAACCGCTGAAATGTTGATTAGGTCCCACTATAAGTAAAGTGGCCTCTAAACTGAATTGAGTATCATGCCCCTTCAAGGCCGGGCCACACAGGCCAGAACTGCCAGTTCAAACCGGCAGTTTGTAAAAAGCTGGTGGCTGTTCTTACATGTTTGTGAAAAAGTAGATTCTTTGATTTTCAAGGGTCCACTTTTCTAGTCTATACAAAACTGTCAGTTTTTAAAATTCACAAACTGTCGTTCCAAACCTCTTGCCCTCAAACGGTGGAGAGGTTATCTTTAAGTAAACAGTGGATGAGAACTTGCAAAAGTGGCTGTCCCCTAGTTTTCAAAAAATACAAGTTACTTCTCATACGTTTCAAATGGCCAGTTTCAAGCCTGTGTGGCCCCAGCATCATTTAGAAAGGCAAAAGTCCCGTACATTTTGACATGTTGTAACCGCTCTCCACATGGAGTAGTTGGTGGCAAATCTTTTACTTACATGGGGGCATAGAATCTCATTCCTCTTTTTCATCCAAATATATTTATGTTATTGTACAAAAAGAGATACAAGTAATTTGCCTATTATAATTGCCTCTTAAATCAAATATTAATTACAGGAGACACAATATACCACATCATGGTTGTCACACTGTTAGATAAGACATGCAAATGTCTAAAACAACAACAAAAACAACGTGTTTGTTTACTTTTGCAATTTAAGGTTTTTTTTAAAGTTTCAACCCTAAAGAAGTGATTTTTATTTTAATATTATGTAATATGGATTTGAATACACGTTTTGACTTCATGTTGGCAACAATGAGTGTCATTAGCATGTACATATTAAGCTTTTTTCTATCATTTTTTTAAATCAACTATGAGTTGACTACATTGAACATACATGAGCTCAATTAGGCAATTTGGGCAAATGGACAAGCGGTTCAATATGACAACCATGCACCACATGCGGTAGTTATGGTATCATCTAAAAGATAATTAGATCAAAATTTTGTATCAAATTTCCAAACCCAAAATGAGTGAAGTATGTGTTGTTTATCAAGGTTTAAGTGAGGTCAGGTTAATTTTAAGCTCAAATTTGAAATTATCCTATTATCACTCTTCAAACATTTCAAGCCATCATAATTTATCATATTTGTAATTTTTATCTCTTGACCTTCATTGTCTTAACTTTGGCCTTTGTGGTCATTCATAAAATCTAGCTAAACAAATCAAGTTGAGGTGATGTGGGTTTTTTGTAATTGACTACCCTAAACCCTAAAACCCAAGGGCTATACATTGTAAGTTTGATTGAGGTCTTCTTAGCTACTACACCACATCTTGAGCAGCTTTTGCTATATAGACATTTTGAAAGACAGAGAAGTGGTGATAGGGCATGAGTGATAATAGGATAAACCACCTACCCCAATTTCTCTTAGAACTTTCCAAATAAAAGTGAATCTCAAAGATTAAATCAATCTATAATCAGCATAAGTTTTATATTCTTATAAATTTGCTGTGTTTAGTTGTTTTATTTTATGTAAGTTTTCTATTGTTTAACCCCTAAAGGTTCAACTGGTCCCTCAAGAGCCAAGTGGGGTTTTGCCATTCGAGCATGCACTTACAGCTAAACTATTTTATATGATTTTTTGAAACTTTTATTGAAATTGGGGAATTCAAAGATCTATGTGGGCATCTAATTTTTTCTTCATTTTGACATTTATTCAGAAGATGTTATGCATAAATAATTGAAAAACAAGGGAGAGGCGGGCAGCCCAAAAAAAAAGTTTGCAATTTTTTATATAAAATTTTGAAATTGGTTCTTTAAATTTTTATGTATGCGGGGAGCTTTGAATCATTCAATTTTGATTGATGAGATGAAAGTTATGAGAAGTTTTAGTTTGCAGGTAGGTATGGGACTCCCAAACCTCCATTCTTTTGCCCTTGCAAAATTTGGTACTTTTACTTTTTTGAGCTCTTTGTGTTTTTTTTTTTGACTTTTTTTTTTCCAAGTTGTAATAGACTATTCCTTGATTTTCACCATTTGGATCAAAGTAATACAAATTTCTGAATTCTATATAAATCCTTAAATTTTGCCTAATGTATATGCAAATTTCATGACCTTAGAGCATTGCAAGATTTTGCAAAGTGTGATTCACACCTCCAATTCATTTAAAAATTCTCCCACACATATCTAACTTGGTCTTCTACATGGGAAAAAAAAAAACCTTAGTTTTGAGTAGAGCAATTTTTTTGATATAGGAGTGATTAAAGGCTTCCAAAGTTTTTGAGCAAAAGGGAAAAAAACTTTATTTTCACTTTGGATGTGAATATCTCACTCCTCTACATCTAGAATGAGCTGATTTTTTTCACTCAAATACCTCCCATAATCTAAGGCAAGATCTTACGATTGGGTTTCTGAAAAAAAACTTTTTTTCCTACCTTTCTATTTATTCCCCAAAAATGACAATTTTCAGAAAAAAGGGCTTAGGCCTTTAGGGGTTAATAAACTTTGGTGATTACAACGAGCGTGATTGGAGAGCCCTTTCATTGGTGAGGATGTTGTGTGTAGGAAGCAAGATCTATATAAAGGATCCCTGTAGGAGAATGCCACCTCAGATTTTTGCAGTTCAACAGACTAATAGCAGAAGGTAACTTGGTCTAGCATGTGACATGTCATGTCCCATGCTTCACCTGTCCTCGGCCATGTGGTGGGCAGATGGGGTGACCAGTATTCACAAATATGGCTAACTTTAGCAAGACTTATTCCAGAGCTTTGTTTTATGGGTACGAAACATGTGAACATTGTTGTTAAATTTGATCCTTTTTTATTTCCAGCACATTCAGCAATGTTTTTAGCTTCTATTGAGCTAATCTAATAATCAAATTTTGGAGAAACGTACGTTAGGCATTTCCTCTTATTTGTGGTGCAGCTTAAAATTGGTATTAACCCCTAAAGGATCATGGTCTTTATTTCGTAAAAAGACACTCAAAACTGTCACCTCTATGGCAAAGAGTAAATAAGTTTGAAAATCAGGAATTTTGCATATCTAACCATAGGATCTTGTGCCAGACTACTATAAGAATGTGTCATACAAAACTCAAGAATTTTAATTGCAGAGATTGGACAATATTTGCTTTTAAAGTGTAAAAAAAACTTCTTTTGCACCTTGCTTGATTAGATTTTTTAACTTTGAACATTTTTAACTTAAAATTTTTGCACCAAAGAGTTTGGAATTCTATTTTTGCATGGTGGGAAGTTGAGTTGGGAATTTTGGGAAAAATTTCAAAAAAAAAAAAAAGCTCAATTTCCATTCTTTAAAAAAACATTAGGTAGAAGAAGGTATGAGATTGAACAAAAACTTAAATTGCTAATAACCATGCAATGGAATTGAAATGCAATAATCCCAATGGTAAGATTGTTGTAGAGAGCAAACTTCACCCTCTCCAACAATTTTTTTGAAAAAATATTAAAATTGCATTCAAAAATGAAGTTTATAAATTATTTTTTCAAGAAGATGCATGAGTTGCCCAAAAAACAAGATTGTCCATAACTTTCTCATAATTAGTCCAAATGGAATTAATCAAAGCTTCAGATGTAGACAAAGATATAGTCTATAAGAAAAAATAAAACCCCTAGTCCCCAAATTTGTGCTTATTTGGGCATAACTTTTGCTCCTTGGCATCAATTGGAATAAAAATTATATTCCCCAAAAACTAATGTGTTTTTCTATCTTCAAAAAAGTTTCAAAACATTAGGATAAAAATTGAGGCTGTAGGTACCTGCCCAAAATCCCATTTGTCCCCCGTAGGGACAATGGTCCTTTAGGGGTTAAAGGTGATGAACAAAGTGCTTTTGGGAGAGATATTGTCCAATTAACTTGTCATTCATCCACATTCATGATTGAAGTGTAGGCAACACCACCCAATGGTGTGAATTTTTATTTCCTCCATCAAATCCGGTGATTAACCCTTAAAGGCCCAAGCCCTTTTTTCTCAAAAAGCACTCAAAACTGCCATTTCTCCTTGTTTGATTTCAAAAACAATTATTTATTTATTTTCTACATACCTAACCATAATATCTTGCATTAGATTTATGCAAGAAGATAGGGTGAAATTTACATGAGGTTTGTCTACACAAATTGAGAGATATGGTCATTTGAAGTTAGTAGAAAGGTTTTAGTACCTATCCAAAATTCTAAAGTCGCTTTGACGGCATGTTGTGAACACTTTTCATAACATAGGTGTTGTAAAGATTTGTTCAACATGCTCTATATAATGTTAATCATATGTTCAAAACCTTTCAAGGCCAATGGAGACAAGAACACACCCTACATGGCCTTGCATTGCAAGCATGTGCTTGGAATTCATACTACATTAGAGTTTCTTGCAAACCAAATTTATGAGGGTAAATCTTGAAATATAGAAATCCCTTGAGAAATCCAAACAATAAATTGAAAAACCACATCTTTACTGATAATCACCAAAAACAAATTGAAAAAATAACCAAATATCTAGTAGCTATAGCATTTATCAAATACAATAATGTTTTTAGCCAGTACATGATAGCTTTGGATTTACTCCAATGAAGGGTCATGCCTTCATTGATTGCCCTTGGGAGAAATCAATGAAAATTGGTATTTTCAACTTGCCCCTTAGACAAAATAAACTCATAGAACACCAATAACTTTTGAACTGAAAATCCAATTTTCATAAAAAAAAATCCACACTTAGCCCTTGCAAAGCTCTATT
>OY987244.1:24578809-24630836 GCA_963920765.1 Ulota crispa | reverse complement strand
CCCAAAATTCATTTTATCGTCCAAAAGGACATTGGGCTTTTAGGGGTAAGCTTGAGCTACTAAATCCTACTTCATTTTGACACTTACTATCTTAACCCTTTAAGGTATGGTCAATCACTTTTTGGTTGATTTAGACACATTATCATTGGTAGCCAAAGTTTGACAATGATTTTGGCTATGGATGAAAGGGGACGGGTGTGGAGAATTTGGAAAGGAATGTAATGGGACAAATTCCATGAAGATCCGTGTTGGCTTGTGGTGTAAGGGTTGAAAATAAAAATTGTCTACATGCAAGCTAAAAATATGTAAATCATTGGAGAAAGACATCCCTAAATGCAAAAAAGAACAGCATTTATATTGACAAACTCAAGTTTTGGTTATGCCAAGTTGGAGTTCCGTATGGTTCTTGATGGTAAAAAATGAGAAACTTGGTCCTATAAGAACAAAAAAGAATTCCTCATCAAGAAATATGGTGGCAAAGGTAGCTTGTTGTATGCATGCTCACTTCACCATATACGGACTAAGAGATCTATTATAATTTGCAACAAAGGAACCCTCAATTGCCACCAACTTCATTGTGAAGGTTCAAGCATCAAATCCCATTCCAATGATATGGTCATATCTTCATCACAAATCACAATTAAAAATCTTTCTCATATGTATTGAGTTTAGAACAATAAAACCTCTTGCCCGCCCCCAAATCAAGCACAGATCTTAAAGGGTTAAATTAAACACTACAAAACTTGAGTGAAAGTCAGATAAAATTCCCCAATCCCAATCAAAAAATCATTAAACTTGTTAAAACTTGGATGGAGGGTGCTACTAATAGGTCGTTAGGAGCTCGTACTGTATATGGATGAATATGCACATATGGATGTTTTGATCCATTTTTTCCTTGCCTGCATGCATTCTCGGGTGCATGGCGCTCACAACCAATGGAAAAAACCAAAAGGAAAAATGCCCTTGGTAGAAAAATAAATTTTGGCCCAATCGGTAGGGATGCCTATTCCATTTGGGTAAAGAGTGCAGAATTTTTTTTCCTAATAAGAATACTTTCACATTTTGCCCAGACCATCGCTCTTATTTGACCTCTCGCGTGGGCCTCATGCTAGCGTCCAACCAGAATTGTCCACGTGGCAATTTTGGAGCAAACAGGTTGAACTTGAGAATTACCAGCCCGGGTAAGAGACTGTTGTCCCCTCGAGAGACAAATGGGATTTTGGGTATGCGCTTACGGCTAAATTATTTTGTGTGATTTTCTGAAACGTTTATGGAAGATGGGGAATTCAAAGATTTCTCAGGGCATCTATTTTTTTCCTCATTCTCACATTTATTGAAGAAGTTATGTATGAATTTTTGGAAAATGAGGAAGATGGGCAGCCCAACAACTTTTTGAAAGTTTGCATTCTTTAAAATAAAATTTTGAAATTGGTTCTTTCAACTTATATATATGTGGGAAGCTTTGAATCATTTGATTTTGATTAATGAGATGAAAGTTATGAGAAGTTTTAGTTTGCCAATAGGTATGGTTTTGAGAAACTCCATACGCACCTACAAACTAAAACTTCTCATAACTTTCATGTCATTAATCCCTGAATGCCCAAGGCACCAGATTTTGGTGTCCAAAAAATTTCAGGAAACTTTGAAACCTTGTTGTAGGCACAAATTTTGTTGTTTTGAGGTTCTTTTTGTCGGAAAAGTTGCACGCTGAAGTTAGCTTCACTGTTCAAATTCAACTTCCTCTATATCTTATTCCATTTGTTTTTGGTGAAAGGTTAACTACAAGCATATATTTTCTATCATGAATAGTGTCGTGAATAGTGTTGTGAATAGTGTCACAAAGCCTATGAGAAGTTGCCACATTCAAAAGACGGGCATCAAGTTGAGCAAAAGGTAAAGATTTCCCTTGGGCACTCCCTTGGGCAATAAGGGCCTTTTTATTGAAATTTTGACATTTAACAAAATCTAAAAGTGCTTTTGGACTAATTTCACTTGGAATTTCTTTGTTATTGAAATTAGAATCCTTTCACCGTTGAATTTTCTTTCATTCATAATGATTCTTGACCAATGATTGAAGCTGAAATTTTCTTTGTATTGGATAGTTGCGTTTTGACAATTGCATTGCAAGCTCATTTGTGAAATTGTGGTTATGGATTTGGAAGAGGGGCCATTGATTTTGAAGTAACAACAATAAACACTAAAGCATCCTAAGTGGTCATTTCCCAATTTTGTATCCAAAAGTTGCCAATTTGCATTAGAAGTTTCAGGCAGCTCCAAAAAAAGCAAAAAAATCCATACTCATCATCATTTAATCACAAATATCTTAAAATCCGCATGGCCATTTTGGATTCTTTTTGGGTAGTGCCATCTAGAAACCTTGAAGTTCAAGATTCAACGGTTACAATTTTGTTTTGATGCTTAATAATGATGTTACAAGGACAATTTAAAAACTTCAAAACTACCTTTTGAAAACGAGAAAAACACCCTTGGGCATTTAGGGGTTAATCAAAATTGAATGATTCAAAGCTTCCCACATATACATAAGTAAAAAGAACCAGTTTAGAAAATGAACAAAAAAATACTATAATTTTTATAGAAGTTTTTTGAGCTCCAAATTGCCCGGAGTTTTAAAAAAAAACTACATATCATGCAATAACTTTTGAACCATGTAGTCAAAAGTTATGAAATTGTTGGACCTTGAAGCTACTCTTTGGGCACATCATGTATGAAATTTTTAAGAAAAAGATGAAAAATCCATTTGTAGTGAGCTGCCCAAAATTGCTATGTTGCCAAAAAACACTACTTGGGACTTTAGGCGTTAAGAACGCCATATTCATTAAATTGGGAAAAACATATTCCCAAGTTGTACTTCACCTTAAACCCATTGTTTCTCTTTAAATTGTTTAAATGCCAGATTTGAAGGTGTCAGCTCTAGTTTAAGCCACTAAGATTTTGTCCCTTGCAAATTCCTCCTCTCAGGTGAGGGCACATGTACCAAAAAATACCAAAAAAAACGCTGCTAAAACCTAGATCTTGGTTTAAGGCAATCACCTTAAACCTAGTTTATTCCCAAAATGGGCATTTTTTCCCAAATTAACAAATATGGTGTTTAAGGGTTTAGGGTACCACAAGCTTTCAACAAATTCAAGAAAAAATCCGTAGGATAAGCCTTGCAACAAGCTATCATGGAATGTCATTTTTGTGAAAAAAGTATTGTATAATATTTTACATTAAAAGGCAAAGTTACAACTCATATGGTCCCTAAAGGCAACTTTAGACTACCCCTGAGCCTGCTTGGATATGTTCCTATAACAGCACTTGACAGTCCCAATCCCAGCCCTTTTAAACTAGTTTAACAATTGACATGTGACAAGATTTGCTATTGGAAGTAATGTTCACTGCTCCACTTTTGGTTCAATAGTGTATGGTGAAACCCCCAAATCTAGGGTGCAGCATTAGCCGCTTGGGAATGGGTGTGTCTTACCTTACAGATTTGAAAATTTATCTATTGAACTCAGAACACTTGCATATAATATTCGAAAATCCAGTGAGTTCAGACACACGATCATGGTTGTGGGAAAACATAGGTGAATTACAGGTGATTCAGCCTCAACATAAGATTATGTCCCATCGAGCAACCTCGAAACCAAACTGCCCTCTACTACTTGCTTTTGCACCCATAAATGGCATTCAGTTTCTGGATTAAAAGAAATGTTCTAGAAATCAGAAATAATTACATAATGAAGTGCAGATTACGAAAATAAAACCTTATCAAGTGTAAGTGCAAACAACAGCAAACTTCACAACTAACCAACACGTGTTCGACCGATTACACAATTGTGATAATACTACAGTACAATTTGAAAAGAATAAAATCTACATGACACCCTGCAAGTCTTGAAAAAGTGAGCAAAGACCACAAAGCGTGCTTGTGTAACATAAAAGAGCAAAATGAGCATCCCACCATGATACAAACACATCAGTGGGAGCCCCTGATGCGGATAGAACTAGAAAAGCATGTGCTTCAACAGGTCCTTTGGAGTGATCAGATAAGAGTAAACAAACCCCGATAATCGAGTCTATCCTCGATGTGCAGAAAGAGCTAGCACATCTCCAAGCCAGTGCTTAAAAACAGATATATACTGCCGAAGGCCGGGTGCAAAATTCGTTCTTTTGCAAGTGGCTTACTTGCTCAATCCCGGGAAAGGACCATCCTGCACAATAAGGAAAAAAGAATTGACCAAAATAAAAGACCTGTAATCTAACCTGGACCAGCCTCAAGCTGTCCTACCACCCCATCATACTCGGTCGCAGAAATCAGTTTCCGCTTGTGGTGCTTCTTCACAAAGCTCTTCCAGATTGCCTCAACATCTCCAGTAGTCACAAACTCCTTGCCAGCACCGTCAGAGTACCATCCATCATACGAAAACTTATCTCCTTCCCGATTGCGGCGGGACATGAACAATGCAAAGTACGTGTTTTCCAGGTCAAGCAGGGTAAGGTCTGTCAACTTGTCAAATGCGTACTTCTTTCTCCGTTGCCATGCCTGCGAAAGTAATGATTTTTGTTAGAGAAGACCTGGCTTGATAAATGTCTAACAGGTTCAAACCAACCATGAACAGTATCGTATAGTGGACTTAAATGATTGTAACACAAACAGACTTTCTCTGAAATGAATGCTTTGTACCTTGTCTCCCAAACGACCCTCTCTTTTAGCCTTTTCCTTGAGCATGGCCCATCGTTGTGCAACTCGAGCTTTCGTCTGGTCTCGCAAGTAGGCACCGCAGTGGACGCACTGAAGCTTGGCGGACGGGTTTTTGCTGTGGCCACATTTGACACACCTGGTATGCCCTCTCGAAGCTTTCCCGTTATCTATACACGGGGTGCTTCCAGCAACGTCATCTTCACTTTCGCCTTCGGGAGGTTGACTCCCGTCATCTTTCGACAATTGCAGACCTAAAAAACGAGAATAATACAATTAAACGCCAATTCCGGAAAGCAGTAACAATCCCCAACATAAATTTGACTAAACCAGCTTGTTTTTAGCACTACTGAGTAGATCAAATAACAACTTCCTTATAACCAATTTTCTTTATGTTTCTTACTAATGCATGCAATGGTCCTCTAGTGCTATATTGTTTGGCCCCATCTGAATTATATTCTTTTACAATAAGATCAACCAAACCGATAATTTTCGAACCATCGAAGCATTGGTCGTTTACGAGATAACTGAGATGAACCAGTACCTTGTCCCGAAGAGCCTTGAAGAAACCCTACAAGATCACCAACTTCGTGGGGTTGGTGTGGTACGATTTGCTGAGACGCTTGCATATTTTCTGTCCACAAGAATGAGAAAAAAAAAAGGCTAAGCTCAAGATGGGCTCTGAATTAAATGTTACCTGATAAGCCATTGAGAGTATCAAAAGACAACTGCTACGCTCAGGCCTCTATGATTCGTTCTAATAAAAAACAATGCCAATCAGCATCCATTGATATACTACAAAAATAATTACAAATACTGTGGCCATAACTAGTTACAAAGAAATTAATCTTTACTACATCAAGATCTACATACTTGAAAGAAATCCACAAATTCTAAAAAAATATTATATGTTTTGATGATTTTGCACCGTGGAGTAAACTTATGTCTAGCACAAGATTTGCACATATTTATACATAATGCGCAGAAAACAATGAACTTCCATGACAAGTGGAGCGTACCAACGTGAGACGACGAGTGCTCCACTGTTTCTAGGCCTCCTTGATCAGACACAATAATGGGCTGTCCATGGAAATCTCTCTTCAATCCCTTGGGAAAAGTCTTCTCCTTTGCTGCATTCATATTCAAGTTCGCACCTGGCCGCACCTCTGCAATATGGTCTGCAAACTTGGTTATAACGGGCACTAACTTCCGAGCCATAAACGCAAACGCACAACCTTTCAATCCCTGCCATTTCAGACGAGCGCTGCTCAGGTGACATCACCCCCTGCAACATAAACCCCTCGAGAGTATGTACTCTCTACAAAACTTACACAGGATGTCTCATGAGCAGCACTCCACCCACTGCTAAAGTAACAACACCGAATTGGGACATGTGACACTATAAAATCTTGCACGATAAGTGTATATATTGGTTTGAGAATGTCCACTACCTTAACACCAGAAGCTGTGTCAGGCTTGGATCATCTACAAATAAAAGCCTAGAACCCATCACTATATATGCTATCCAAATAAGGCATTCAGTGGTACGTTGGAGTCCTCATTGATTTGCTAACAAAAAGTGTGACATACAATCTCGATCAGGTAAAGGCTGCTTCACCTCCAGGATTTGTACCCCAATTCGGCAGAGGTGGCATCATCACAGGTGATTCGTCGGTTTGTGGCGCTAGCGGCTGAGCCTCTGCATAGGCAAGGGCTGGTCAGATGCGGCCCAATGCAACACAAGAGTAGAATCAATAGGCATTGGTACAAACATCTTTTCTTGCACAGAATACAGAAGAATGAATTACATGAAATGGAAAGAGTGCTGCAAAGGTGACAAACACCATCTCCTGAAACGTACACTTCTAGTACACACTGTATCCATTAGACATATACTGAGTGTCACCTGAGCAGCACTCTACTCCCTAAAAACACACCATTGAAGCTCGGAATACACAAACAAGATCCAAAGCTTCAAAAAAGCCAACAATTGTGAGATTAGTGAGTGAAGCTCGAAAGCAACCAAAAGAATCAATCTCACCCCAGCTTACACGTTCGCTTTCAAGAAGGCTCATGTTCAATACATAGAACTGTGCAAAAACCTGAGCAAGCGAGAATTTGTGCCAATAAAGAAAATAACATATAGTGCATGACATTTATAACCAACAACTATTGGCCAAAGAAGAAGTACAAAAACACAATGCATATACCCTTTAGCTCAAAAGTAATTCCACCACCAAGCAGGATAAACCCTAAGCTTCATCTTGGTGTACTCGATTTTTTGATAACTTTTTTTGACAAAGCCTTAGGCTAACCACTTGAATTGGGAGTTGTTGGTTATAAGTGTTATGCACCGTACGTCTGGACACAAATTGTCCACTAGGGGAAGAAGAAGAAGGAGAAGAAGAAAGACCTTGAGACACGAGCGAGAGATTGTACGTGGCACCGGCAACGAAGATGTCCATACTGAGCCCGTCTTCGTCCGCTTCCATCATACTCCCGTCGCCCATGATGGCCACCGAGGACTTGAACACGGCGAGCACATTGGCCACCTTGACGCGGTTCTTTTCAGGTCCAAACAGGTTCACCTTGAACGACTGCGACTTGTCATTCTGATTGACGAAGATGACCTTCGCCGCCATGATATGTCTGTCCCCACAACTGACCCCCCCCCCTATCACCACCACAGCCCTCCTATTCAAGCTCCCGCCACACGCTTGTCAGTCTCTTTCCCAACACAGACGACATTTCCAAACCCTCCCTCCACAGCGATCGACTGCAGCCGGCATGGGCGACATTGTTCTTACACAACCTCGCCCAAACCCCAACCTCACAACAGATTACTCTCGCCATCGCAATCCCTAATTAGAAAACACTCCCGAGCTAGGCTACAAAACTATCAAGAAACCACAAAACCCCAACATCAACGAAACCCCAATCGCCTCTCCTCACCTCACTCCCAAAGCACACAATCTCTACCTCAAGGGACTCTTCTAACAACCAACGGCACACAAACAAAGACGAAAAAAAGCCCTGAAGACCAAGAGAACAAGCTTAACACGACAACAGAGCAGAGTAGCGGAGTGAGGAGTGAACGAGTATTTCGGAAGATGTGATGCTCACCTGATATCAACAAAGATGAGAACAAAAGAGGAAGAAAAGGAGGAGGCAAGGAAAGAGAGCAGCAGAGACAGGGGAGGCCAGCGGAGAGCTCCAAAACGAAGATTTTGCGAAAAAAAGAAGAGCCGGAAGGCGGAGTGAAAAGCAGAAGATATTAGACGGTCATCGCAGGAGCTCTGAAATCATCGCCTGGCTTTGGATCTGAGGCTGCTTCAAATGTCCGAGACCGCGCTTTGCCTCCTCTCTCTCATGATCTCATCTATTCCTCGTCCGTCCTTACCACGAGATTTGCGCACATGTACGTCTTGCGCCGCTCCTCGGCAGTCCCGTATCTTGCATTAGTAGATTTTAGGGTTACGGGTTATCTATGGTGACCAGTTCATTTCGGGACTCTGGTCTCTTCTTTTGGAGCGAAGTAAAAGATTCTGGGAATATTCGTCCGGGAGATGCTGGCTTTTGCTTCGTCCTTCGTGGGAGATTTCTTCGAGTGTCGTACATGGTGCTCTTGTAATCTACCGATTTTAGATGTCACGTTTCTGTATTAAAAGTGAGGAATTGTTTCTGTTTTGCACTGTTACTTCGGTGGTTGGATCATGCAGTGGCTGTGTACATGTTGCAGATTCTTTCCTTTCTGATTGTTATATTTGAGCTCAACCGTTTGGGAAAGGTTCCAGGGGCATTCTGGTTTTAGGGTTTTGGGGTTTAGGGTAGACGGAATTCATCCGTAAAGATTCTTGCATCCATCCAATCTCATTGTGGCAAATTTTTGTCTTGCTTTGCCCAATTTTGACATTGGCTTACAAAAGTATACAAAATTAAAATAAAATATATAACAACAATAACAGATTTGCTAATATTTGGGTGAACATTAGTATTATGGGTGTATGAACACACATGAATCATTAGTGCAAATTTTTATGATTATTATTTTTAATTTTGCTTGCAAAGTCTTTGAACAAGTGAAATTTTCTTCTATATTTTGCATTTATGTTCTAATTACACTTTCTTAGTCTTTTTTATGTGTTCTTTTTAATTTTATCAAGTTTGTTTAGTTTGTTTGTTTAAAATTATATCTAGAAATTTTGTTTTTTGAGATTTGTTTTAGAACCTTGAGAGGAGGTGTGTTTATATTTGAATCTAGTAGGCAATAACAATTGAGAAATTAATCCTTAAGGAGTTATGGCAAATTGATTTGTGAGTGCCATGATTGTGGATCATTAGGTATAAATTCTTTAGTCACGTATGGAATGATTCTCTTAAGCTCAAATATAAAATTAAAGTATTACATGTAAAATATATAAAAGTCCAAATGCAAGGTCAAAAGCAATTGCGAGATTAGCAAAATTCATTGTCAAATTTCAAATGTCCTATTGTTAATCATTATGAAAATGTATATTTATATATCATCCACATTTTGTTACAACACACTTTGTGTATATGCATGTTCCTATGTTATCCTATTTTGTGAATTACATGCCTTACATTTGGGGAGGCCACTCAATGGAGAGACTTGCCCTCCATTTATAAACATGGAAAAGCATGTGATTATAGTTACCTTTCTATATAGTAACAAGAAGGCTTATTGTGTGAACTTAGAATATCTCCAAACTACTATGAACATTCTTGCAAAGGTATCCTTAAAGAAACTTGAGCAAACTATCAACTTTGATCAAATTGTTGTTATAAATAGATGCACATTCATCCACTTTGTACTTTCTCATCCATCCTAGTGACTCTTGTTCATCTTGTTGACATGTATATATTCATAAGACAAATCAATAAAGCTCTCTATGATTTCTATTCTTTCGTATGAGCGTGTATCTCTTGATCATTGTATTCTTTCCCTTGTCATCTTGTGTATCGCTAATCTCACACAATTGTGATAAGCATCTTATCAATAACCATGCACAAAAGAGACGGTGTTTAATCAATCAATTACGTGGTCACAAATATATTGAAATATTGAACTTGACAAGATTACAATCACTAAAGGACAACAATAACACATGATTTTTCCAAAGACAAGATCAATTTCATTACCCAATGAGCTCCCATTGTTGTAATATTAGTAAGTGCAAGTTTAATCTTAATAATCCCTTGCTCAACAAACTAGGGCCTATGTCATTGGTGTGTTCCTTTGGAAGGCTTCAAAAAACTTTTAAAATCAATTGCAACACATGTGCAAAGTAGCAAGTTAGAAAGAAGCTTGCTCTTCCATAAACTATATGTATACAAGCCACATGTCTAGTTTCAATAAGTGTTGACTTAGCAATTGATTGCGTGACGTCTCCACTTGGTTTTCCAAATCATGAACAAAATATAAACTTATCACTAATACTCATCAACTTTGCCTAGCATTGTTGCGTTGTCCCGTACTCTTTACTTAATCTGTTTCTTCTACAAATACTAATCAATCCTTGCTAGTAGTGCCTTGTACATGCATCAAGTATTCTAGAATGGTAAATGCTTCTGGTAAATAATTTCAATAAAATTTTACTTGCAATCTACACAAGCTCCAGACATCCGACCTACACAAACATACACTCCAGTGAATGTAGAAAATTTCATTATCAGTTTCTAAAGTTTTGGATAAACAAACAGAACTAAAACCATTTACCTACTTATTTGCTAATTGACGCTTAAACATCACCCTATATCACTTCAATGTCACAAGCCAATCCAACGGTCATACAGACAGTATGTTTGACCATTTCGTTATTCATGACACAGATTTTCTTTTAGTATTCCTTTTCACAGATTTGAGATAATGACAACATATATGTATAACCATGTGATTTACAGAAGTTAAAACTCAAAAACACTCTCACGTGGCTAAGTTTAAACTCGGCATGTAAAGGGCTAAAGCAGACCCTAACCACATTCTGATGTGATTACACCACATACCGTTGATGTAGCAGCAGAATACGATGTATTTTTGAGAGATCCTGCAAAAATTCGTTGTCATAAGCATAAAGCAATAGAGAATCCACCCAAAGATATCCAGCAACCCATGCCTGTTAGAAACATATTACTAAGACACTAATTCAGAAGTGTAATACAGAAGATAAAACCAAATCACACTCAAGAATTCTGAAACCGCAAGAATAAACAAAGCCTATCGATCTAAACCTGGCAGGACGCTAGCCGTGAAAGATAACATCTTGAACACAACCCCCAGTTGAAAATGGCAATACCACCGGAAAAGAGATAACAGAGATACAGTGTTGATTATAGGCTTCGATTCCTTTCATAGCAGCACCAACCAATGCCCATCAGTACCAACTGTCTCTCCAAAATTCCGTGAGTTGCCATTCCTCAGAGAATAATAGCAATAATAATTTCAGCACTGCCGACAATTTAATTGATCTAAGAAAATCAGCAACTTTTTGGTTGACCTTCAAGGGTAAAGAAGATGTCATCCATCGGGCATCCAACGACTACAAGGCCAGACGTTAACAAAGAATTCCAATAAGAGAAAGAAAAAATAGTCACAGCAACCAAAAAGAATACTACATCATGTACGACCCATAAGAGAAATGTAGGATGGGAGGTCCTCAACACGATCCACATCTTCCAACACCAACTCTCTCTCAAATTGTTTGCGAGTCGCTCCCAGAACAGCGTTGAACTCCATGTAAGAAGCGCCTTGTGCTAACCAATGTGCATCCAGCATCTGGAAAGCTACACAATACAGCAGATCAAAGGCGTTCTCATCCTCAGCTAAAAAATTTAAAAACGATGCAGCTGAAGGGGAGCTCGGTTTAGCTGCACGGAGATCCAACAATTGTGTGAGCATGAAGGTGATATTGAGTCCCGCAACTGCAAATGGATACTCCCACTCCGCTCGCTTTCCTTCGGCTTTGTGCAAGAGTTTCTGGAACACTACTGGGAATCTGCGTGCAAAAAACAGTAGATTCTCCAGTGAGATAAATCCTCCTCCCCGGAAGTCAGTAGAAGGATCATTGCCTTGCCAGCCCATGTCCTTCCATTGTGGTGATACGAGTCCCGGCATGAGTCTATCTGGAAACGACACATGCCAAAGAGCTTTCAGTGCCTCCTGATGCAGCGGCAACGACCCGTCAAAAGGTATGGCTAGCCTCTCCTGAAGCTTCTTCAACCGAGCTACCACAAGAGGAGAAATATCAACTTCGGGCTTCTCGGGGAGTTGACGGCCAAGTACTGCCTTAAAAAGGCTACTGCCGACTCGAAAACCACCCGCTAGCACCACCGTAGAGAACCATTGCGCCCACTGCGCTAGCAGCCTTGCGACATTGTGTGTCCAAGCTTGACCTGCCCTCTTCGCAGATTCACCATCGTCATCATCATCGTCATCACTGCTGCGCTGACCAAGCAGAGGCTCGTTCAAACCTTCATCCTTCCTGCCTCCAGCGTCTTCACGCTGCATTCTTCTCCGCAAACCCCCTGCTGAATTCATCGCCCTTCCTCGTTGAACAACTTGCTTCTCCCTTTTGCACAATAATCCACTCTTCTCAAAACCTCAAAACAGTGCGGGACATAAAGATATCCTTAAAGGTCAGCATTACTTCAAATATGTGATTAAACCACCAACTGACACATATTCATGGCAATCGTTCATCAGATCCACATCTGCTTTTTCACTCAAAATCGTGTAAGCAAAATCGAGATGAATTGAGGATGCACTCACTCGATCTACGGCCTGTAAAGCCATCGGCAAAGATCAACGCGTTACCCTCTCATCCGACTCAAAAACGTAGAATAGAGCTTATATCAGTCGCTTCTAACCTGTCCACGAGCCGGAACGCAATTTAGGTCTGGTACAACACAAGCGACCCTCGGACACCACAAGGTGCTCCGTTTTGTACTCCACCACCTGTACCCCGTCCAGTTTGCAACACAACAGAGGCTGGAACACCATCTTCCGCTCAATCATCGGTCTCTAACGCATTCAGCACGGTTATCCATGGATAAATCCGCCTCAATGAAACAAACCTCCTGCTGCATAAGACAATCACGATTCCATCAGAAATCTACACAATAGAACACTCTGATTCCCGATCGGCACTCCAAAATGCTACCAATGCGAACAAATACACCTCAAAAACATCTCAAATAATCTCTCGTAAATCTCGTAACGTTTATGAACTCACCGGCAATGCGGCCACACGGTGGGTTTACTGTCCCGTTTGCCTTCAGTAGCACGCCAAATGCGGAATTGGTGGCATTGCGACGAGCCGTGCTGTTAGTGACACCTTTGGAGCACCATACCAGATTGGAAACCTAATGGAGTACATAACAAGCTTCAAACCCTAATTGGACTGCAGTAAGTTAATACTCTCCATTCTCCGATGGAGCTCTTGACTTTGCTGCCACTGTTGTTGAGCAGACTTGCATTGCAAGGCACGTCGCCCAAGTATCAGTTCATATTTTCCATAGATCGGGGAATCCTGTCAGTCCGCACTCCGGAGCTGTCGGAGAACACCATCATGGTTCATGGCATCATCCTCTTCAGTATTTCTATGGATGAATGGATTCAGTTCCAGCACACGACATGAATCACATGATATGCGTTTTCATTCCGATTCATTTCGTTGAAATCATCATGTCATGTAGGATTTTCATCTGATTTGTCATAAAACTTCAAACTTACTCAAGGACATATTTTACTTTAATGTTGAGATGCAGGATTTTATAAGAATGTTTGAGAGTGTTCTACTATATAAGCAGGGTTTCTTTTTTTCTTCATTTAAGAAGTGCCAAAGTGGCGATTTAAAATGTTATAGTGGTGCTCCATATTTCAACATTCATCCACATATTGGATAGAAAATATCACACTAGCACATATTATATGTTTATAATTTGGTTTTCATCCACAATTTGGCAATTTCATCCAAGTTTTTTTTAACTTTGAAGCTTTTTGGCAATTTCATCTAAGTAATTGTGTTTTTTTTCTATAGGCTGGGTGCAAGTCAAAAAATTGGTGCAATTTTGCCCCAAATTGCCAAAAAAAGAAACCCTGTATGTAAGGACTCTTCAACTCTTTTGAAATTTGTGCTATAAAAAGAAAATATGTTAAATATGATTCTTGAAATGATCCAAGTGGTTAAGTTAACAAGACATGAGCCAATAGGAACCTCAAGCAAAACAAAAGATTTTGAGGTGTTTTTCTTGCAAAAATTAGAGATTTTTAATGTAAATTTGAAATTGTTTGTGAGAAAATGAAAGAATTTAGCACACCTAACAAGTTATGCAAATATGCAAGCATGGGCTTTCTTCCTTGAGAATATAATAAGCATGGGCCATTTTGTGCAAAAAGGAGGAAAAATACAAAGAAAGAATTAAAACAAGGAAAAAGACAAAGAACTGTGGGCCTCTTGTGTGAAAAAGGGAGAAATAGACAAACAATCCTTGAAACCTCTTTTCAAAATTCAAAATTTTTCTTGCTAGGTTATATTATTACTAATAAACAACATGGACTCAAACACATTGAGACACAAAGAGTGGCAAGAGGGCAAGGGCCCATGTATATATAAAAATATGGTAATACCTCATGCCTCTCACTATGCCACCTCCCACCCCTACATTGTTCAATGCTACGCAAGACTGTCTATTGGGCATTTATTAATCCCAAATGCTCCATGTAGGCTTGCGCGCCTCCCACGCCTCACTTGGAGAGGGTGGTGGACATGGTGGTGGAGATGGCACTCTCTCACACTACGGCTTGGCCTTCAACTGAGGGGCCAAGTGCCACGCCTTTGCGGGCTTGAAGACCGGCATCTTTTTTAGCACGGCCTTCATTGCCGCCTTCTTCTTGTGTTGCCTTTTTTTGGCAACACAAGGGACCCTTGGATCCCTCATGAGCACCACAATCTTCTGCTGACGTGGCGGGTTGGGGTACCTTGGCCCATCAAATATGCGGTGCCAAGACTTTGGCGATATGGGTGCCATAACACTATCCCCCAAACTCCAAGCCACACCAACCAAAGAGGAATGGTAGTGGCAAGCAAGAGCTCATGAAATGGAGCTAGGAGCTTGGAAGATGAGAGAGAATGGAGCAAAGGGTTCTACTTGTACAATTCCAACCCCCATGTTTGAGGCATTTGTTTGTGGTGTGAGTTGGAACTAGAGTTTTTTTACAACCATTAAAACTTTGTCACCTAGCATTTGCTTGTGGTGTAAGCTCTAGAATTATCTAGAGTTCCTTTACAACCAATGGAACTTTGCCACCTAGCATTTGCTTATGGTGTGAGTTGGAACTAGAATTCATTTACAACCATTGAAACTTTGCCACCTAGCCTTTGCTTGTGATGTAAGTTCTAGAACTATCTAGAGTTTCTTTACAACTAAATGGAACTTTGTCACCTAGCCTTTGCTTGTGGTGTAAGTTCTAGAACTATCATTGGTTGTAATTACAACCAATGGAACTTTGCCACTTAGCCTTTGTTTGTGGTGTGTGAGTTGGAACTAGAGTTCCTTTACAACCAATAGAACTTTGCATGGGTTAAAAATATATGTGGGTTTAAAATACTATGGGAGTTAAAATTGTGCATGGGTTAGATAGCTACATGGGCTAAAAAGATGCATGGGTTAAAAAATTGCATGGGTTAAAAATATGTGTGGGTAAAAAATGTACGTGGGTTAAAGAACTACGGGAGTCAAAAATATGCGTGGGCTAAAAAGCTGCATGGGTTTAATTTATACGTGGGTTAAAAAATTATGTGGCTTAAAAAACTACGTGGGTTAAAATTATCCTTGGCCTAAACAATCGCCTAGGTTTAAAAATTGTATTATTTTAAAAAATATGTGGGTAAAAAATCCACGGGAGTTAATAATATGTGAGGGTTAGAAAATTGCATTGGTTGAAAATATATGTAGGTAAAAAAAGAGCATGGGTTCAAAATAAACATGGGTTTAAAAGCAGTGTGAGTCAGAAATACACATGGGTAAAAAAACTACAAGAGTTGAATTTGTGTTGGCAAAAAATTGCATGAGTTAAAAATGTACCTGGATTGAAAAATTTGCGTGAGTTAAAAATATATGTGGGTTATAGAACTGCATGGGTGTAAGATATATGTGTTTTAAAAAACTGTGTTGGTTAAAATCTACATGACTTACAAATATGCGTGGAATCAAAGATGTGTAAGTCAAAGTTATACATGGGAATAAAAACTATGGGAGTTAAAAACATGTTTGGGCTAAAAGTATGCGTGGGTTAGAACACTATGCGAGTCAGAAATATGCATGGGCTAAAAAACTACGTGGGTTAAAAACTTACGTGGCTTAAAAAACTACGTGGGTTAAAATCATCCTTGGGTTAAAATATTGCATGGGCTAAAAATGTACATGGGTTAAAAAACTGCATGGGTTAAAAACATGTGTGGGTTACAAATGTATGTGGGTTAAAAATCTAAGTGAGTCAAAAATATGTGTGGGCTAAAATGCTGCATGGGTTAAAAATACACGTGGGTTAAGAAAATATGTGAGTTAAAAAACTTCATGAGATAAAAATAATTGTGATTTAAAAAATTGAGCGGGCCAAAAGTATATGTGGGTTACAAATATGCGTGGTTAAAAAAGTGCGTGAGTCTAAAATATATGTGGGAATAAAAACTACAAGAGGTTGAAAATATATGTGGGTTAAAAATATGCGTGGATTAAATCACCATGGGAGTTAACAATATGCATGGGCTAAAAATGTGCGTGGGTTAAAAATGTTGGTGGGGTAACAAAGACTACAGGAGCTGAAAATACACGTGGGCTAAAATTACCCTTGAGTTAAAAACAGCATGGGTTAAAAATATGTGTGGGTTAAGAATGTACATGGGTTCAAGTACTACATGAGTCAAGAATATTAGTGGGCTAAAAAGCTACATGGGCTAAAATTATCCGTGGGTTAACAAACCACATGGGTTAAAATTATGCGTGGGTTAAAAACTGTTGGTTTAAAAATATATGTGGGTTAAAAAACTGCATGGGTTAAAAATGTATGTGTGCTAAAAAGCTGCATGAGCAAAAATTACCCGTGGGTTAAAAATTTGCATGGGTTAGAAATATACGTGGGTTACAAGAATATGGGAGTTAAAAATGTATGTGGGCTAAAATTACCCTTGGGCTAGAAAGCTGCATGGGCTAAAAATATGTGTAGGTTAAAGATGTATGTGGGTTGAAACACTACAAGAGTCAAGAATATCAATGGGCTAAAAGCTGCATGGATTAAAAATATACATGGGTTAAAAAACTGCGTGGGTTGAAATATTATAGGGGTCAAAAATAAGAGTGGGCTAAAAAGCTGCATGGGTTAAAAACATACGTGGGTTATCAAACTACATTGGTTCAAATTATCCTTGAGTTAAAAACTGCATGGGTTAAAAATGTATGTGCGCTAAAAAGGTGCGTGGGTTAAAAATTGTATGTGTGCTTAAAAGTTGCATGGGTTAAATTTATACGTGGGTTAAAAAACTGCATGGGTTTAGAAATATGCATGGGCTAAAAAAACACTAGAGTTAAAAATGTACGTGGGCTAAAATTATTCTTGAGCTAAAAAATTGCATGGGTTAAAAACTTACATGGGTTAAAACTATATGTGGGTTGAAATACTACAAGAGTCAAGAATATCAATGGGCTAAAAAGCTACATGGGCCTAAAGGACCAAGCCATTTTTTCTGCAAAAAACATAGAAATTTGCCACTTTTGGGGAAGCAAGTGTAATGGTAAAAAAGCTTTTTACAAGAATCCAATCGTAAGATCTTATAGTAGACTACAAGAGGTACATGTGGTAAGAAAATCAGCTCAATTTACACAAAAGCGAGTGAGATATTTACATCTGAATTGCAAAAAAAAGCTTTTTTTTGCTGCTGCCCAGAAATTTCAGGAGGCTTTGACCACTATTAGATCAAAAAAATTACTCTACACAAAGTTCAGGTTTATTTTTCCCATGTAGGAGACCAAGTTAGGTATGTGTGGGAGAATTTCCCAATCAATTGGAACTAGACAACACATGGGAAAAAATAGTAAGTAAAAAGAAGTAGAGAATGAGTCTAAGCACTAAATTGTTAAGAATTTAATTATTAAAATGAAAAATGCAAATCCCAATGGTTATAATGTTGTGATAAACAATCTACATCCTTTGGTTTTGTTTTTTTTTCCAAAATAATGAAAATTGAGTAAAATAAAGGACTTCAAAGTTTATTTTAAAGTAGAGAATCTGAAACTGCTCGTAAATAAAAACTCCTCTTAACTTTCAGTGTAAGAAAATAAATTTAGTGTCTAAAATCCCCTAGGACTTGTGGGATGTGTAGGATAAATAGTTTCTTACAAAAATCATGTAGATAAACAATAATGTTTAGTTGAACATAGTGTAACAATAAGGATAACATACAACTTTTTGAATTTTTGTACATTCAATCTAAACATTTAACTTATTCTCAAACTTGTTGAGTTTTTTCACAACAACATGCTAATATTTCAACATCAAATCTTACAATCTCATAAATTGAAGCATACGACTCTTTTGAATTTACACTATGTATAAATATTGCAAAGTTTAAACTATAGTTTTTCTTTGTGCATTTAAAAATTAAATAAAGTGATTCAAAGAACCTAATGGATTTGGACTAACAATAAGCTAAATATTGCACAATGACATTGTAAACCTTGATCTTTCTTAGAATTGATATAGGATGAAATAAAAGTATACTAAGTCTTTACAAAATTGACATATGGATTGTTAATGAACTATTGTTGAGCTATTATGCAAGTGTTGATTTTACATCCATCAACCATTATCATAAAATATCAATTCGTTTTTGAATGGGATTGCTCAACACAACTAAAAATTTGTGCATGATTCCAAGCATTCCTAACACTCTTGGATCTTGACCAAGTGCAATTCTTTTACACTACCATATTATCAATAGGGAAAATTTCATGGATACCCCTGAAGTTTGCAATAATTTCATAGATATCCTTGCTTTTTCAGAAATTTCACAGACATCCTTGAACCAAAATTTTCAAGCATTTTTTGTCGTGCATGTTACTTACCTTCTTCTTTTATGTGCACACATAACAAGAAAGAAGTAGTGTAAACACAAAAGGAGAAGGGAAGTGGCATGCACAACAAAAAAAATGCTTGAAAATTTTGGTCCAAAGATATTTGTGAAATTTCTGAAAAAGCAAGCCGGTATCTATGAAATTATTGCAAACTTCAAGAGTATCCATGAAAGTTTCCCTTACTACAATAGAACTCCTCTAAACCAATATCCCTTACACTGATATCCTCTATAATCTAATACATAACACAAATCTCAATATCAAACCATACGTTAGTCATAAACCAAAGCAATTAATTCAATAATAGTAATGCTCTTGGGTGCTATCCCAACACTAATCTCAAGGTCACTTCATTTATACTTCCACAAAATTAACTAATAACTTGCTTAAACTAATCTAATTATATCAGTTTAGAGGAGTCTACTGATTACAGTGTACCAATTTAATGCATTAGCAGCTGTTATATATTTTGAATATTTACATAATTTAACGTGCACATTTGACATGTTGTGAGCCATTCAGAAATTGACAAAAATTCTAAGGATTATTTTACATATTTTGAAATTGTAATTTCATTCATCCACGAAAACCAGTTTATCATCCACCAGCATCCATTTCCGCGCCAATGTATCGTGTCAAGGATTCCCTTCCCGGTCGGGAATCGTCTAATAAACCACCCCGCCTCGGAGGTGGGGTTTTGAACGTTTGAACAATTCCCCTCCTTGGCAGGCATGTCTCCAATCGGAAGAGACTGAATCCGGAGCCTTTTCACGCCCGCAATCAACGACATTCGAGAAGGAATAGCTTGTTTCCCTTCGCAATCATCAGAAATATCTCACACGGAGGCCACTCCGACCAGTAGGTGGCCAAATAGTCAAGGATTTGCATTGGGAGAGGGGAAAGTTTCTTCTACAATCGGTTCGTTTTTCTTTTGGTGCGTTGGCGTTGGAACGAACATGTTTTTTTATTCTTCGAGAGTGTCGCTTTGTGAGAATCGCCTCAGTGCGTTTGTAAGAAATGAGCCTTTTCTTTTCGGGTGTGGTTGTTTGCAAAGCAACGAGCAGCTGTTTGAGTGAGCTTCTGTTCCTCTTTTTCGGAGTCCGAAGCTCTGCATTGAGGCTGCATCCCTTCGTTGCTGCCGATCAGGTTAATGGAGCTCATTGTTGTTGGTCAGTGGGATGGTCCATTTGCTGGCTGCATTGGATTTGTGCGAGTGGAGCTGTTTCAATTTGCTATGGATGGAGCAGGGGTTCGGTTGTGTACATTTTGGAAGTCGACTCTGTGTGTAGCTTAGCTGTTTCCATTGGTTTCGCGAAATGCTGCTGGTTGTTTGCGAGTGAGTATGTTCGTTTCTTTCTTTTAGCCCGATTTTGTAGCGCAGATGTCCTAAGTATTGGAGCCAGCTCCAAAATTCGAATCTCGGAACTGGCTCTAGGGTCGTGATTTCGCTTTGTTTGGGGTTTCCTAAATTGGCCAGTTCCAGATTGGACAATGGACAGGCTTCTGGTTGTTGACCTGATAGAATCGAGAGGTAGGGTATGTCTGTGCTAATGCGGATTGAGTAGGACAATGTGTTGGTGGACCTCAAATGAATCACTCTTAGGCCTGCATCATTCTTCCCAGATTTTTTGCAGGACTCCCCTTAACTGACCTTAAGTTGGACGGATGATCCTGGTTGTAGGTTTTAGGTTTTCCAGCAACGTTGAATTGGCCGACGTGAAATCTGTGGACTTTTTCAAGTGAGGCCAATTAGGTCTGCTGGTTCTTATTGAAGCTCAACTTCTTTGTTCTTTTTTTCATCTGAGATCACTAGGTTTGCCAGCGATCGGTATCATAGACGCTTTCAAATTAGACTCGCATGTGAGAAGACATGTTCAGCAACTGAAAGAGAATGGCCTTGGGGCATCTTTCATGTTCATGCTATTTAGGTATTGACTTTTAGGTCACGGTGACGTTGACATCCTGTTTAGCTTGTTTAACCCTTTAAGGACCACGCGACCATATTGTGGTCGCTGGGAGTGGTTTTTGGCCTGTAGGTTGAAATCGCTCAATAATTTGGAATTTGGTTTTGAAGTACGCATGTGGTCACAAGAATTTTGCATCCATCTAAAAAATAACAATGTAATTGGGTATGTGAGTTGATAAATAATGGTGTTTATACGGCATGGCTTCAAAATACATATCCAATTTTTGTCAAAGATGGATCAAAGCAACAACACAATACATCAAGTATGCAAGAAGAATGTCAAATTTCAATTATACAATTTTAAAAAAATGAAATTGCTTAAGAAATATGCTTGTATTGTTTTCCTATATGGTAGTAGTATAATTGTAGTATTTGAAGATCTACTGAAATATTGTTATCATTTTGGCTTTAAAATTTGTCATCCTACATTTAAGGCCCATTTTTGATTGTTTTCACCAATTGGATTTTCTAGAATAATTATCAAATTTCTTATAGAACTGTTTTAGGGTAGCAAAGAAAGTGGGTTTTTTGACCCTTTTTATCCACTTAGCTACACTTTGTGATTGCTATTTTTGTCTATTTTGTGTGAAACTAGTCTTGTTGGAAAGGTGGGAAACCCCGTTTTCTAGAAATGTAAGGCTCTTCTCAATTGAGGCTTGCATGAAAGGCTAACATTCAAAACTAAACAAGAATGAAACACAAGAGATTTTCCCCATATGGCTCACTCAATCATTATAATATTTCACCTCCAACTGTAGATCTAGCTGAAATTTTGGTGCTTTACAATAGACAAGGTGTATTTCCCATTTGTATGGTTGAATCATTGAAAATGGATCCATATTTGAGTCAATTCCAAATCTAAGCTTACAGCCCCTGTTTTCAGTGGATTCTGTGAAAATGGGTGTGGTCGTTTAAGGGTTAAGGTTTCCTCTTCACACGCCTATTTGAACCATTTTCGACATATGTTTTCTAGATACTCCTGGTTGAATTCGACAATGTGTCTAGAAGCTGATGTCGAGTTGTACGTTACCGTGCTAATCTCTTTATATGAATTTCATCCATTTTTGCAATTGATGGAGGGCTTTGATGCATCGTTTGTTGGGTGTGAATCAACCTTGATTGACTTCTATAGTTTCGTGGGTGTACTTTTGTAGAATTCTGAAGAATATACGAGCACTTCCCTCAACATTCTCTGTATTTGGGCAACATTGTGAGTGAGTGCTATTATGGGATCCTTACATTTGTAGTACGCCGGATAGAATGTCGTCAAGAGGGCAAGACGATGAACTGTCGGATACATCAAACGGGTGTGCAGACACTGAACCTCTTTTACCAGTCGAGCGTTTGAAGGACAAGGATCATGCGATACAAATTGAAAGCCGGTCGCCACCTCACAGATCACCACAAGATGATGTCGCTCTGGTTCACATACCTCGGGTTGGAACTTCTGAAGCTGGAGAAATTGACCTACTCATGTTGGAGCCACCACAATGCCGCATATGCCTTGACTCGGAAGGTATGGTAGCGGACACTAGTTGCTTTACTTCAAGAATTTTATTATCATTTGTAATATTGAAATCTCTGTAGAGCTCTGGTTAGATCACTGTGGGTACGAGAGTTAGATCTGTTCAGCTCAAACTTTTGACCACTATGTGTGGATTTCACGTGCAATTTCAGAGTGGGAGTTTGTAGAGCACTATATGGAACAGTGGGCCACCCGTTTCCGTTCAAAGATCAGTGGCAATAGACATTCGGCCTAGTCATGCTTACACCACTTGCTAATTGATGGCCACTCAAATGTAGGAATAGTTGAGTTGTTCGTAGGAGGGGTTGATATTTTATTCAAAGAGAATTCCGAACTTGGTGCTTAAATAAGATCGGCAACGTGTGGCCTTTTTTCTCAGGGGATGAAGAGCTGATTGCTCCCTGTCGCTGCAAAGGGACACAGAAGTACGTCCATAGATCTTGCATTGACAATTGGAGAGCTGTAAAGGTAGCGTATTGTTTCCAACCTGTTTTTCCTTCTCATCAATGACGTAGAGGATACCTCCTGTATCATTCAATGGTTTTTAGCATATGTAGGAGTATAATATTTGGTAGGTAGGTAGAGCTCTCTGGAGATCTTTGGTTACAAGAGCTAAAAACAATCTGTTTATTTGAAACTTTTATTACCATGTATGGATTCTTACGCAGTTTCAAAGTAGAAGGTTGTAGACCATTTCGAGTGACAGTAGACAACCCCATTTCTCTTAAAGATAAGCGGCCACAGAGGTTTAGCCAGTCATGTTGTCACCATTTCCTAATTTGTCTAACCAAGTGTATGATCAGGTCTCTAATGGTTTTAATTTCCTCTACCTTATCAATAGGCTTTGCTTGCATGGCATTGCATTTGTAAGACTATCTTGTCTTTCTTACCATATGCCTGGCACCCTCTTTTACAGTATGCTGTGTTATACTAATTTATGTAGGCATTGGAAGCAGCTGCGATGACATGTTAAGCCAAGTTTACCCGAGCATAGGATTCACTAGCTTTGTGGCTCGTGCGTGGATGCAGGAGGGCTTTGCATTTGCCCATTGTACAGAATGTAGGACTCTGTTCCATCTTCGGGCCAACATGCCTGCAGATCGCTGGTGGCTTCGACTCAAATTCAAACTTCTTGTTGTCAGAGATCATGCAGTGCTTTTCATTATTGTTCAGCTGGTCAGAAGAGTTCTAAACATTTCGATATGCACATAGACTATTTTGTGGTGCTGAAGTGCATAATGAAACTGTTGCTTAGTTTGTGTTAGCTCTTCTAATATTTTCAAACCAATTGCCACTTGGTGATGCTGGAAATGGTTAGCCGCAAGCATAGCCATTCTAATTCATTTTGATCTGGAGTGTTTTCAGTACTTCATTTTCCTTCCACTGACGTTGCAGAACTGCTCCCATGATAGTGCTATTGTTTTCCATTTTGAAACTGGATTATTCTTTGCTGCTGTGAAACAGGTGGTTGCTTTGATGGCCATGCTCGTGTACGCAGTTTATGGGGAGGAGCTCCGAGAAATGTTCGGCTATGAAGAATACTCTTATCACTTTTACCTTTTAGCAAGTAATGCCGAGTGACATCTCAATATTGTCTTTTTGAAGCTTTGCAAATCTTTGACCAGCTACTTGTTGTGTGTTGATAGCTAGAGCTGTCTGAATGAGACATCATTGGAAGAGTTTTCAGAGAGAGGAAGTGTTGACGAGAATATACCTGTTTTGTCACATACATGTGTGGAGTTCTATAATCGGTAAATGTATGTTTTCTTGCAGTTATTGTTAGTGTGCTGGTAGGGTTGCTGTACGGCTTCTTCATTGCAATAATATGCGGACAGAGGATAAGTAATCGTCATTATCACGTTCTTGCCAAACAAGAACTCACCAAGGTATGCATATGTGGTTTTACCGTTCGAGGAATGTGGCAGTTGAATGTCGCTTATGTATATTGTACATTGAAGATAGTATCGAATGGTTCTTGTTGTGCATTAGTGATCCCAATTGCAATTTTCATAATTACCTGAAGTGGCAATGCCTAACGTGCTAAAATTTTAGATTTAACAAAGTGATATTCACTTTTTTTGTAGCTAGGGGGAAAAGTGGTAAGATAAACCACGTTTATCAACATTGGTGCTGATATGATCGATGCAAATCTTGACGGAAGGTTGCAAGTGATGTTTTGCTGTTGTGCTTAATCCAGAAATGTAGCTTTTAATCGTTCGTCAGTGTGTTTCTGTAGGAGTATGTCATTGAGAACCTAAATGACGATGAGGAGGCACCCCCTTTGGATAGGGCACATATTAGGGAACTGCAAATGCTAGGTCTCTATGATGACAAGGACGGCTTGCCTGAATCATGAGCACAAGACTTAGCAGCGCACCAGTGCAAGCCATCTGAAAGGAACGGCATATGATGACCGGCTTCATCAGCTTGAAAATTATTGAACTAGTAGTTCTGTTTATAACTTCTGTACAGATTCTATATCATTTGATTGACACAATTTTTTCAGGATCATTGCCAAGCTCAAGTGCCTCGCAGTGATTAAAACCCTTAAATTACACTTTTTTAAGTTTAACTTCTGCTCCTGCAATACAAGCTCTTTCAGGACTTATATGCAAGTGAACATTCTTCAGAAATTGTCTGATCAAACAGACTGCTTCCCGAAGCAGCTGATGCTTGAGCAGATTAGAAGCTCGTCTTCAGATGACGGATAAGTCCTTGGATTTTTTGCATTCCATTCTATTTGATAGTAGAATAAAGCTCATGGTTGCCTTTTATTTTTGAAAGTCCCAACCGTTGAATTCGGATTTACATTCATTCTCTGTTGGCAGAAAAATCTACCAACTGTACCTTGTTCTAATCAGTTTGTTGGTGCTTAATTGCCAGCCTTACTGAATTTGTGAGATTGCTTTTAAATTTGTGTATGAAGAGCATTTGTACTTTGATGTTCAATACGACATGCCAGGTTGGAACTGAATCTGCTTCCAAATCTAATTCCGCAAGGTGGACAACAAATTCAGAGAGAACAGGTGTGAAGTTCGTTTCATTAACCCAGGGTTTTCAAATAGACTTTGGCTTGAAATCGTTTTTAGAAACTGACAACTGTGATGGGTTCTTTCCTGTTGATGTTGAATAAAGTGAACTTTGTAATATGCAATTTAACATATGGTAAATTGATGCTGCAGCAGATGAGCGTACGTGTTCCATTGTCGATGGTCACGATCTCTCATCTATCGATGCCATCCATTTGGCTGAAGAGCTACAACCTCTTTAGGTTGTCCTTGCACGTCTGAAGAGTTACCTGTCTCTTCGTCTACCCATGCACGTATGAAAACTAGTGGATTTTGTGAACAACCAAAGCTGGTTTGTTGAAGCTGATTACGAGATACATACTGGAGGAGCTACTTGATCACGCCAATGAACGGTGAGCCAAGAAAACGAACCGAGATTCATTTTGTAAACAATCTCGAGCTCAAGGTGTGTTTGCAAATACGGGTGCGGCTCATGTTGCACATCTTTCTTTCCTTTCGTGTGGTCATTGGTTCAAATGTTTGCATGTGGTCTCATTGCAGAACGAGCCAGTTCTTCAGTGGTTTTAGTTCTCCATTTGTGCTACAAGGGGAAAGGTACAAGCTGTATATCACCGCAAAATGCTAAAGAGATTGCCTTTGAAGACGTTTCATTCTGTGCATTCGATAGGTTTGTTGAAAGAGGCAAAGACTGGGAGGCATTGAGAAGGACGTGACGTCTTTGAAGAAGAGGGAAAGAGGAATAAAATAGTATTCACGATGAGTATCGAGTCGGCAGTCCAAGACACGAAGCCAATAATGTGGGATCTGCGGAGCAAAGTGGGGGAATGGGACCCCAAGTGCACAAACGCAGGGCCATGTCGTGTGGCGAGCTGTGGCACTCGACCAGTGCAGTCGGCGCT
The DNA here is from genome assembly GCA_963920765.1 of Ulota crispa. Classification (NCBI taxonomy): domain Eukaryota; kingdom Viridiplantae; phylum Streptophyta; class Bryopsida; order Orthotrichales; family Orthotrichaceae; genus Ulota; species Ulota crispa. The sequence goes on along the minus strand of OY987244.1, from coordinate 24,604,567 downwards.
CACCTTCGACTTGTCGTTGCGTCTGGGCACGTGGGACTCGGACCTGGCGGATCCGTGCCCACAGCTGGCAGGAGAGTGCGGCGGCACTTGGGTGGCGTCCGGTCAGAAAGGAGGGCCCGTTGGGCGAGGCCCCATTTTCACCCTGGATTTGGCGCCCTGTGATGACCCTGGGTCGCCACCCTCCCCAACCTCGCCCCGCGTGCGTATTGTTCCCAGTGTGTCCAAAAAGCTCGTGTTGGCCTACCGAGATAAGGAGTCCCTTCTGGAAGAGATTATTGACCTCAAACGGGCTGTTGCCGACCAGCAGGGTCACATTCGCCACCATAAGATCCAAGCTTCCATCATTGAGATGGAGAACAGGTGTGTTTTTGGACTTTGCTTTTTGTCACTTTCTCGAAGGTGCTCCTTCATTCAAAAAATGTTAACTTTCCTTCAGTTTGTATGTGTCGGTAGAATCTGCTTCATTCCGGTACCATCCTTATTATGGATGCATCTCGAGAACAACCAGTTGGCTACTCTTCAGTGACCTTTGAAGCATCAGCATCAAGAGGTTTAGGAGATCGATTTCATGGGGATAATATTGTGGATTAAATAGACGGATTTGCACACTGATATGGAAATTAATTCTGGGTGTGTGAATCTAGATATAGAGATATGGCTTCTCTCTCATGTTTGAGTTCTTTTTTATCCATGTTTGGAACTTTATAGCAGTTTCTGTGGATGTCATAAACCTCCGAGCCCATTTGTTCACCTGCTTGCCATATCAGGAAGATGATGAGAGATATTGAAGACATGGAGAAGCCCAATTGTCAGTCCAAATCTTCAAATCCACGAGGAACAGTGAAACTACGTGCCAAGATTCAAGGCTGGTTTTCTCTTCTCCCCCCTCCCCCCCCCCCCCCCCAAATGCTTAGTCCGACATTCACATTTCACAATGGCCATGATTCAAATTTCAGCGGGAGTACAAACAAACTACTAGTATTCTCTTACAGTATGTGTGGAATATTACCGTGGAAAGAACTAACTTGATGCTACAGAGTGATGTGCAGCTTTGAAGAACAAAATCGGGACATTGCAATCGAGGGCAGAATCCCAAAGCGACGAGATCAACCGCCTTCGAACTGATGCTCGCGTGTCTCATACCAAAGTATATTCTAAAACTTTCTTCAGAAGTTGCCCTACATTGTTAGTGTTCGGATTTTTATGGTCTTACTAGTGCTTCATAGTTGGTCAGGTCAAAGCATTTTTTCATAAGTAACTCACATTAAGATCGGTGATAGAATATTGCCTCTCTTTGAACACTTTCACATGTGGAGGCTTCATTTTTGGGGGATGGATGCGGTGCAAGCAAAATCTGTTGAAATCAAGATTTTGTCACTATGTACAAATAATTCCTTTTACGTTGGCAAAGTAGTATGTTGATTGGAGAAACAGTAGACAACACCATTTCCATTGAAACATCTGTGGGCATAGACATGTTACACCACTTGTTTATAAGTTTAACCAGGTGTACAGAAGAGCATTAGTTGCCTGGGTTTAGTATACAAGACGGGGTTAGGTCCCTAAAACCAGGTTTTTAGTAATCCTCCAACTCGTGTTATAAGAATCTCATATAATTTGGTCTGTGAATTAACAGAAGAAGTGGCATTGCAGGAAGTAGAGTTTGAACGAGATGTTTTTGCGGGTGAGATCGCGAGATTAACTCTGCTTGTGAATCGTTTGAAACAACTTTGTAATCATGCTGCAAGCTTAGAGAATAGGGATGAGATTGGAGCCATGATGGAGGAAGCCAAACAGTTGGAAGAGCAAAACAAGAAGCTTGAGGAGGCAGAGGAGGTAAATGGCATTTGCAAATACCAAAATTTTCTTCTCGTTTCTTCATATTAGTAAAAGTATTTCATTACATGGTAAATTATTTAGTTTCGGGCATGTCTACATACGCTGATGTTAGGACTCTATCATATGGTCGTTGTATTGGACAGAAATTAAACAAGGAGCTGGCAAAAACGGAGCACAATCTGAGGGTTAATAAAATCAAAGCTGGTGAGGAGATGATGGAGGCAAGGAATGCCGAAAAGAAATGTAGAGATTTGGAGCACAAAAACATTAGGATGGCAGCAGCTATTGAAAGGACTAAAAAAACTAACAAGCTTCTGGAAGACTGAGAAGGCCTTCCGAAAAGCCAAGGGCAGCTTTTTTTAGGACTCGTTTAGGGTGGTTTTGGCACTTCTCTCATGAGGTTTGTACTCTAAGAACGAAGCTTGGTCTCCAGCATGCTTCTAAGAGCAAAAAAATTGGTACTTTACACTTGTTGGCGTTTGGTCATTTAGGACCTTACGTACTAATCTATAATTGCTCCTTTATCCTAAAAAAATAAGCAATTGTTAAGAAGCTGTAAAACTTACTGTGCCTTGTTAGTGTAGATTTGTCATGGAGACAATAGCATGTGTTCCAAGTGTTTGAGAAGTTTTTTTTTTAAGTTTAGGATCGCGCATGAAAGAAGCATGCAAGCTAGTTGTGGCATCAAATGCAGAGTTCCTACACAAGGAATGATAAGGAACATCTGTTGATAAATTGTCTTTCAAACATTTTCAAATTTTTTCCTCGTCTTCTTGGTACCATTTAATAATAATTGGAATTTCCCTCTTATAATGGATTATTTAATTAGTTTGAGGTGCAAGAATCTCATTTTTAGATTTGGGTGGTACCACGTTTTTGAGATGAATTCCATTTAAATTGCACTTCTTGAGGATGTCAGTAGTGGTGGATAGTCTAACATTTATAAAAAAATGCCCCCTCTTACATGTCAATTGGGTAAATGGCGACTGGTCAACCTAAAACATAAACAAAAAACAAAAAACGTTTGGTATATTGTGACCGGTATTTTACCTAATATTTGGAAGGTGAAAGGACATTTTCAATGAATTTTATTAGTTAACTCTTACTTTGTATTTTAAGTTGAATACAAAGGGGTGGGGAGGGAGACAAAAAGACACTTGAAATGAACTCCTTTGAATATTTTTAAAATTTAAATCTGAAATTTAAAACTAGAAGAGGTATAGATTGATATGAAAAGACATATACATTGAATCCCCACTTAAAATCTCACCACTATTCATTTACCTTGGTAAATGGGTTTACAAGAATCGTTTATAGAAATAAAAAAATTGGTTGAGAAAAGGATAATTGAGGTGATGCCACTTCACTCTTTGCTATTTTGAAAAATCAACCACTAATGAGGATGAATGAGATGGTCTTTTGGAGCATACTACCACCGTAGTCCATAACACTCTCCTTTACATATTATAAATAGAAAACTCTTATATTTGTAAGGATGTGACTAGGGTCACCTTGAATACAAAGGGGTGGGGAGGGATGAAAGGATATTCTCAATGACCCTTATTAGATATCTCTTAATTTGTATTTTAAATTGAATACAAAAGAGTGGGGAGGGAGACAAAAAGACAATTAAAATGAACCCCTTTGAATATTTTTTAAACTTAAATCTGAAATTTTAAACTAGAAGAGGTATAGATTGACATGGAAAGACATATACATTGAGTTCCCACCATAACATTGTTAACCGGCCAACTTCATTCCCCCTCCAAGTAGAGGTATATTCCTCCCCGGATACCTAGGGGGGGGGGCTATCTATCCTTATAAAGAAATGCCCACTCTCCATAGTGTATTTTGTGTTTGTGTGTTTGTTTGTTTGTTGGTTTGATAATTAGTGATTGGCCGAGGGCCAAGGGGCAAAGTGAAAGGACAATGACATGGGTGTTGGGTGCGGAAGGGCATCCTTTGGTGAAACCCATTGGACACTTTTCCAACTACCAATGGGTGGGGAGAGAGAATTCACCTACAAAGGGTGGCGAGGGAGATGAAAAGGCAAAATTGACTTGAATTTAAGGAATGGATTGAACCACATTGGAGGGGTGGGGATGATTTTTCTATTTTGATTTTATATTTTAAAAATTAAAATGACACATTGGACATTTTTTTATTTGATTTTAAATGACCGTTGTAGTTTGCTCAATGTATTAGAAAAAAATACATTAGAATGATTTAAATTGAGCTATTTAAATTGCTTTAATACCAATCATTTCTTTAAATGAAATTTCTACTAAAATTTCCAAGTTGAATTTCTACAAAAAAATACTAAATGGGGTTGTCAATTCATCTACCTATGCTAAATGGAAACAGCACATTTACCTTTGCTATGCTAAATGGGGCTACCTCCTTCTTTAATAATTTTTCCTCCTTTTTGTTTTTCAAAATCCCCCAACTTGAATCCCACACCACCACAATAGACAAGTCTTGAGACCATTTTGCGGTAGCAAAATGGGATCAGGACTTGTCTAACATTTATAAAAAAATGCCTCCTCTTACCTATCCGTTGGGTAATTATGACCCGTCAACCTGAAACATAAACAAAAAACAAAAAATGTTTGGTATATTGTGACCGGTATTTGGAAGGTGAAAGGACATTTTCACTGAACCTTATTAGTTTACTCTTACTTTGTATTTTAAGTTGAATACAAAGGGGTGGGGAGGGAGACAAAAAGACAATTGAAATGAACTCCTTTGAATATTTTTTAAATTTAAATCTGAAATTTAAAACCAGAAGAGGTATAGATTGATAGGAAAAGACATATGCATTGAGTCCCCACTTAAAGTCTCACCACTATTCATTTACCTTGGTAAATGGGTTTACGAGACTTGTTCAATTATAAAATAACCTCTGTGAGTGGCTGGGCTGTCCATGATGTTGGATTGTGAGTGGCTAGTTGTACACAATGCTAGACTGTAGTTAGGGGGCCCTCTTGCTTGTGCGGGGAGCAAAAGGGTGCCCTCCAGCGCTAGTAAACAATGTTATGACTTAAAATCTCACCACTATTCATTTACCTTGGTAAATTGGTTTACAAGACTTGTTATAAATAGAAAACTCTTATATTTGTAAGGATGTGAGGTCAATTTCAAGCACCTAGGCAACATAACAATTGTTTTTCAAGATGTCATGGGGTTCAATCACATTCTTGGATTTGTAACATGCTATGCAACACATTGAATCTTGGTCTTATCAATTTGAATAAATCGTTTATAGAATTTGGATATGGTATTCAGGAGCGCATAAATTCTGTTAGCAAATAATTTTGTCTAAATCTATAAAATAGTCCTCCATTTTTGTTCACAAATTTGAACTATTGCCAGTGAATTGAGTGTTGGTTTTAGATCAATCCCCGTTGCAATCTCAAGCCCTCACAAACCTTGTATTTATTAATAATATTACACATTATTTGGCGTGTCAAAACCTGCCTTGACTAGCAAGTAGGAACAAGTAAAATTTTCGTCATCAGAGCAATGTACTTAGTGCTAGAAATTGATTTTTGGGGTGTCCTTATTAATGTCGCTACAGCCTCTGCAATGGAGAGATTGAGAAGTAAAAGCCTTGGAGCTGGGGAGACATTTTTGTTTTATTCATTGATTGACTGATTTGTTTTCTCCAAAAACCAAAAACTAAAGTAAAGGTATATTTAACCTTTCTGTTTGTGTTTTGTTTTTGCCTTTGGTAATGTTGTTGTTAACTTAATAAAAGCAAAAAGCAAGCTTAAGAATGACTTGCTCACAATTGCCGACAAATGTATAGTGCCTTCTGATTCAAAGAAAGCAGGTTTTTATAAAAATCATTCGTTGGATTGAATAATTTCTTTTAGCATATGAATAACTTAACCCGTGAAAGCCGAAGTTAGGGTATTTTGGAAGAAAACAGTCCAAAACTGCCACTTTTTGAAGGTTTATTCAAAATTCAAAATTCAAAAATTCTTTTTTAAATTACAGCCGTAAGTAATAAACAGACAACGTGTAGAAAAAAATTCAGCCCATTTGAACAGGCAGATTAAATGATTATGACATTCATAGCTCCAAAAAAATGTTTTTTTTGGACTTGTCTAGAAGGGACATCAAACTTTAAGCCCTCTTAGCTGAATTTTTTAATTCTACACAAACTCATGGATTTAGGGGCATTCATGAGTATATGATGTTAGATTCAATCAAGCAAAATTTCAGATGCAATAGAGATGTTTAATTTACTCCAAATGAGCTTACAATACAAGGTGGTCAAAGAAATCAACTATACCCTAGACAATCTTTAGAAATTTCTTGCATATTCAAAATTTACTTGTTTACAAATCCAAAAAAAAAATTATGTAAACCCATATTTTTGGTAAGTCAGGTTTTTTTATTTTGAGAAAATTACTAAAGCTTGCAAAGATATGTTAATTCAAACTTTGCCACTATTCACAATCTTTAAATCTCCTTCATTGGTATATAGTAAGATAGAAAAGAAGATTGACTTCCTACATTCCATCTATTCAAAAAAAAAAAATCTTGTATGAATCCCATGCTTCAACAATAAATTGTCATACTTTTTTAATTTAGTGATCTAAACATATTGCTAATTGCTAAAAAGATTCATTAGAGATGGCTAATATTGGCTTTCAAAAATGCTTCACACAAATACTAATAATTAAGAGACCATTTACACTTTTTTTTCCTTTTTAGATGAAGATTACCATGCTGTTTTCAAACCATCCCCTATGGCTCCACATATATTTGTCATTGCAATTTTGGCTAAATTTGTGAGGATACATCTTGCCATCATTGCAAATTTGCAATGAAACCCGTGTTTTTTATAATAGATTTTTTTGGACATCCACTTGTTTTCATGTTGACAATGACATCAAACATAACATTAAGGTGTTAGTTTTCACATCAATTGTAACATAAAAACAAGTGAACATCCAAAAATCCGTTATAAAAAACACAGGTTTCTTCTAGTGAAACCACACAATTTCTTCTTAAATTAGAATTTGAGGGATAACAATATTCATTGCAAGTTCTTGGTTTCTCACAATTTTTTCTCTCTAATCATGTAAAAATATTTTGCATAATTCTAGTCAAAATTGAAGATCCATCATTATTTCTTTGCCGCTCTTCATTGCTTTGACACTCATGAACTTACATGACAAACATGTTCACCACCATCATGTCTAATAAAAAAGAAAAACACTTTGTCAACTCTCTTGCCAAGTCTCTTGCCATTTTGCAAGGACCCTTGCCAAAATCATCATCTAGACCCCACAAAAAATATTGTTGGAGGGAGTTTTAGCAATTTTTTTGTTTGCTCCATGACCCATGCTGCCCAAGTAGCATCACTTTTAGCATCATAACTTTGTACTCAAGCATTATCTAATCAAAGATTTTCTTTTTCTTTATCACACAAAAGGTATTCATTGCATGCAGCTTGTCTCCAAATTTCAGAAATATCTATCACAATATTCATTAATTTGGGAAAAAAAAGCAATTTTGGAACTTTTTGATTTTATTGTTTTAAGAGATTTTTGGTGATATAGAGTGAATTTTATGATGATTTTTTTAAGACTTTACATCAATGATGAAATATTATGAAAGAATTATCAAAAAAACTACTTTGAATCTCCAAAAAATTCTCACAAATGCAAAATTCAATACCAACGCGTTATTCATTAATTTGGGAATTTGCTTACAAAGTGGGACTTTGGGATTTTTGAAGGTTTTAGTTAACTTTCAGGAGTACTCCTAAAACCGGTCCATGTGCCCTCACCTGAGAGGAGGAATTTGCGAGGGAAAAAATCTTAGTGGCTTAAACAAAATTTGATACCTTTGAATATTTAAGGTAACTTTTTGGATTTAAGGTGGGTACAAAATGGTACCTCCGTTTTTCCCAGTTTAACCCCTAAAGGACCAAGCCCTTTTTTCAGTGAAAGTTATCAAAGACTGCCACTTTTGGGGGAATGAGTATAAAGGTAGGAAAAACAATTATTTTTGGAAATCCAACCATAAGATCTTGCCCTAGACTATGGGAGGTAATTGTGGGAAAAAAATTAGCTCATTCTAGATGTAGAGGAGTGAGATATTGACTTTGGAAGTGAAAAAAAAGTTATTTTCCCTGCTGCCCAAAAATTTCAGAAGCCTTTGATTGCCTCTAAATCAAAAAAATGCTCTACGCAAATGTGAGGTTTATTTTTCCCATGTAGAAGACCAAGTTAGGTAAGTGTGGGAGAATTTTCAAATGAATTGGAGGTGTGAATCATATTTTGTACAATCCTGCAATGCCATAAGGCCATCAAATTTGCATATACACTAGGCAAAATTGGAGGATTTATGTAAAATTGTGAAATGTGAATTACTTTGATCCAAATGATGAAAACCAAGGAATCTTAGTCTACTACAGCAAGGAAAAAAAAAAAGTCAAAAAAAAAATTCACAAAGAGCACAAAAAGTATAGCACCAAAGGCAAAAGGAATGGAAGTATGGGAGTTCCGTACCTGCCCTCAAACTAAAACTTTTCAATCATAAATTGGAATTGAATGATTCAAAGCTCCCCACATATGTATAAATCTAAAGAACCAATTTCAGATTTTTATTTTGAAAAAATGTTGTTTTTAGAAAAAAATTTGGCTGTCCAATCTCCACCTTTTTGCAAAAATTCATGCATAATTTCTTCAATAAATATCAGAATGAAGAAAAAATTAGATGCCCACGTAGGTTTTTGAATTCCTTATCTTCCATAAAAGTTTCAAAAAATCATGCAAAATAGTTTAGTTGTAAGTACATGCCCAAAATCCCAACTATCCCCCAAGGGGACAGTTGGTCCTTTAGGGGTTAACGAATAACACGTTTACCCCAAAATCTGTTTTGAGAAAGACTTTTGTCCAAAATTAACAGTTCTGTCCAAAATTGACGTTATAGGAACCTAAATCATTTTCAGTTGTTCGTTCAACAAGCAATTTTCCTTTAAGAGTTAATCCATGTTCCAACTTCCATGCAGTTGAGAACTTGAGATTGTTCAGGTTTAAAAATAAATGCTATCAAATGAGATTCTATTATGAGCACAATGTTCAAAATTAGTATCAACCTGGCACAAATAATTTGATGATTGTATTCTTTCTTTTTTAACTAGTCTGTGATACATTGAGAGAAATTGCCCTGCCACTGGCCATATCCCCTAGCGTAGTTCAAGAATGAATTCAAGGTATTAGATTTTTTACATATTAGTGAAAGTGCAAAGTACTGGATCATTGAGATGCTGAGGGAGTTTAAGTAAAGATTCAAGTCACGGATAAATACGTTATTTTAGACTAGTTTGATATTTAAAGTTTAAACATCCGTACAGATTTCCATATTTTAATCCATTTTTGCTCTTTTCTTATATCAGCATATCAATGCAATACGCATGAGGACTGATTAATTTCATCTCAATACCACCCAGTCACAACTCACAGTCACAAACGCAATAATCAGTTTTGTTTCAAGCTTAGATTTGCAGTAAGGGGTAATTACTTTGCAAAATTCACAGTTTTTTTGAGACTGAAGCTATAAAATTCTAATGATGCAATGTCCCAAATTCTCAATGGTCATGTCACTCATGTGCATTATGTTTTCAACATACCACATTCAATAGAAACGCCATATTAGGTAAATTGGGCCAAACCGCACAAAGTGGGACTTTTGGTTTTTTCTAGAGAACTCCATATTCATTCAATTGGGAATCCCTTTTCCAATGAAATGAGATTTATATCTTCTACAAATATGCTCTTTTTGCACAGAAAGTTCATTACCTTGGATAAAAAGTTCATTAACTTCTGAAATTTTGGATAGAGTTCATTAGCTAGATTTGAGGTGACATCCTCAATTCAAATTGAGGTGACTATTTTGGTTTGAGGTGAGGTATAAAATGGTACCTCCGTTTTTCCCAATTTACGTAATATGGCGTTTAGAGCTCATATTTGGCTTATCCTACTTTATCCAATAGGCGGACCAATACTATTGACCAAGATATGCGTAAACATACTTAGGCGAAATACACGTCAAACTACGGTGAATGGACACAATTGGGCAAACGAGAAGCAAGTGTAATTATATTGTTAGAAGTTCTGTTCCTTCTGTACTTGGTGATCGGTGAAAGAAAATTCAAACAATTTGCTGGGTGGCAAGTGCGCCCAAGTGGATAGCATGATCATGGAGCTCATTCCTGCTCTGCAAGATATTAATACTGCAATTGAAATCTTTCCATTCAGGACCTTTTAAAACCACATCTATTGGAAGTGCAACCACATCAAAGTACATCTACACTTCGACCGGAAATTACTATGTTTACTTGCACTATTTAGTCATCCCTCGAAAGACTAAGTGTCAAGGGATCATGATGGTTCGGCATAGAGAAGAGCAAAACTGATGGCGAACACTTTGGTGTTCGTGGCCAGAATAGGAAAAAAAAAAAAAAGGTTTCTCTCAAGCCCTGATTGTCCAAACAAGAACTTAAACTACTTGTGCATTCACTAGTATTCATGCAATACCAAAAAAAAAAAAAAACAGTGTAACTTCAGTCTCTGTAAAACAGCAGAAGTTCGATCAGACAGTCACGAATCACGAATCAACCAGCGTTGATCAACAGAAGAAATGAACGGCGGCGATGGCGCTTGGGTTACATGGCACAAGTGCTGGAGCGAAGGCCTTGCCTTACAGCGCCCGTTTCTGCGGCAATGCGGCACTCCCTTTTGCGTCGCTTGGGACTGCGTTCAGCAAAAGCGGCCACCTCCTCCACCGCCAGGTCATTAGCGTCCTCAGAGGGCTTAACATTATTCTCCAAGCTCGTCGTCGTCGTCGTCGTCTTGGGAGAGCAAAGGTTGTTGCCATTCTCCTCCTGCACATCACTTACTGGAACCTCACTACTTTCGTCCACGTTAATGTTGTGCACCTCCGGCAACAACCCCTCGATGTCGTAATCCGTCATCTCCACGTCCCTGGAACCCGACCGTGAATTCGGGCGTGATCCCAGACGCGAACCGGAGCGTGAGTTCGGGCGAGAACTCTCCTTGCTCGCGTTCTCTGGTGGCTGGTTTGGAGCCACAACCTCTTCTTCCTCTTTGCACGGGGTGAGCTTCTGCGATCCCTTTGGCTGCTGAATATACTCTTTAGCCGCCTTGCTGTTCTTGCGTGCTGTCGGTGGTGCCAGTCCGGAGGTTCGATTCGTGTGATTGCCCGTGTTCAGGTTGATCATGTCATGCCGACCTGGGCTGTGGTATTTGGAGCGCCAACCTCGCGAGTAGAGGCGCTTGTATAGATCCGCCGTTCGCACCGCTGGAGAATGCTGCACACTCAAAGTCAGAGCATGTTGGATCAGAACGATCATGCATCATCGATAACAAAAGGAACGCAAGGTGGCATCAATAAAAAGAAAATAAAAAAAAATTAGCAGGATTAGTTGAACGGCGAGGTGAGATTTGGAAATAATCCTGGAAACATCGATCATGCATTACCAAAAGTAGAGCATAATTATTAAGGTGTGACTGTGTTTATATATATTACCATTTTCTGTGTTACCTGCGCAGGAGTGCCGTGGACTAGCTGGTCCATCTCCTGCTGCAGCTTTGACACTTCGGACCTCATGTACGCTTCCGTTAACTCTTCCAAGCCTGCCCCCTGGCCCACGGCTATGGTGTGCTCCAGCCCGTGGATTGTGCTCTCCAAGCTCCTGACCTGGATGCACGACAATCGAACGAAGTTTGGACAATCAACAAAACATATTTCAGTGCCTATCAGTGAGTGTGAGCAAGTTAGCCTTGTATACCAAAGGCTGTGATAGAATAGCAATTGCGAAAGGCTAAATACATGTATAAGAGCAAGTTCTGAGTTTAAAATAGTATTGCATATCGCAATGTAATACACTGATGGAAGTCGTGTTCCTGTTCCAGCCAAGTTGAATGGATTCTTTGATTGGATCAGGCCATGATTTGAACTCATATTGTCACAACATCGAAATACAAAGGCTCGGAGTGTATGGAGTTCACACAACCAGGATTGAGGAAGCCTTATATGTTTGCAAATCGATGACGTAAAACACATACACTCGAAAAAGTTCATTTCGAAAAGGAGATTGATATAAAAAGATGAGAATGGAAGGCGAAGGGATTTTGAAGTATGGTGTCTACCTTGCGGCCAGGCCAGCGTTTGAGCCCAAATTTTCGGCAAGCTTTCTTCAAGGTAGTTTGAGAGACTCCCAGCTTCTTTGCAGCATCGACAACACTCAGGTGGAAGTATGTGGACAAATCCGACATCTTCAGATGGTGGGTTCCAACTCCCTGCGGCCGCTAGTGAACAAAACAGCAGAGAAATCAATACAATGAATAAAAATTGGGAAAATTATAATGACTTTTTACTGCAATGCAGAACATGGGTAATAAACATGGCAAGACAAAGGAATGAATCTCACCGTCTTGCTTCGTCGGTTCACAAGAAACACGAGCTCGGATCGCCCGTTGGGGTGCTCACTGTCCACCCCTTCGCCACTCGACGGCGCCATGGTGTTGTTCACGTTCGCCGACGACGAGGACTCGTCTTTTTCATGACTCCCGCTCACAGACAGCTTGGCATTCGCAGCTTCGGGATGTTTGGGTGAGCCATTCGCGAACAAGGCGTAGTCAGCGTGATTCTGTTTCTCAGCGTGAGCATTGTTCGTCGGTGCAGCCTGGCCGCCGTTGCTGGCGTTTTCATCTTTCGGCAACTTGGTTTCTCGACACGCCGGGGATGGGTGCGCCGCGCCCGCAGCTGTCCTCTCCGGGGGGACGAACGCCCTTAACTGGGATGCGAGGAACTGCGCAAGCAGCGCGATGTTCGTCGTGGCGCCGTGAGGGCACTGGATGTTCTGGTTCGGCAGCATCGGCAGCCGGCTCAGCAACGCCGATGCGAATGACTGGAAGCCTCCAGTGGGCGGTGGCGTCGAGGAGGAACGATTGCTGTTGGTGTGTGCACTCACTCCTGGTCCGTATGATCCACACTGCATGCGGTGCGGGTGCGAGGAGCTTCGTACCAGCATGTTGGCAAGCTCGGCTGGCGATGGCGTCGGATTCTGATGGTTGCTGCTGCTGAACTGCTGTTGCACCGAGCTTGGGCCGCCGGCTGGTTTGCCTGCGCCACCACACATGGCGACTTTGCCATTTGGTCGAGGCAAAGGTGGGAGACTGGAACCCAAGATGTAATCCGGATGGAATGATCTGTCCACCTCTTGAAATGGAAGTGATGGAGAATCAGGTGGTATGTTGATTTTCAAGGCTCGTGAAGGATCGGTAGTACTGACGGGGTTCTTCGGCATGGAGGCCCTGCAAACAGATTTGTAAGGCGGGAAAGTGAACTTGTGCGCCGCATCTGGGGCGATGAGGTCCGGCCCATTGCTGGTGGTGGTGTTGGTGGTGTAGCTGCTGGGAGCTGTGACGTTGCGCTTGCCGACGCTGGCGTTGCCCATGCACGGGTTAGACTCCGAATCAGGCCGGGTGGTGGTGGTGGTGGTGGTGGGGCCATTGCTAATATTCGCTGCTGCTGACGGGGCAGGTTTTGTGGAGTTTACGATGGCGACCAGTTGCTTGTCTCCCATGCAGATGATCACGTCGCCGAGCGTAGCGTCGACGTCCAGATCCTCGGGCTCCGAGCCGTCGTTGTACGCCAGCTGCAAGCGCACGATGCTGTCGTCTTCGTCGATAAAATCCAGCCGCCGCGCGTTGCGCTGCCAATCACGAAATTGAACGTGCTTCAGTGTTCACAACAGCATTGTGCAGTTGCTGCTCTAATTTTTCTGTCTGAAGGCTGAAGCATGTCAACTCTGTTCTACAACTGCTACACAAACTACTATTGACGGGTCTATTCTCCAGTGCACAATTAATTGCCAGTGCCGGCGTATGCCCTTTCGGGAAAGCCCCTCGTCAAAAATCCACCCAACAGTCATCATCTCCAAAGTACCGTCCTACAACAACATTTCTCAAATGTGTCGAAACAAGCAGAAATCCTAAGCAGATACATCGTTGTAATTAAGCCGGATTTGATCGACTACTCTGGCTGTCACCAGTCACCACATCACACAAGCTTCTCAAAATGTCACACTCGGCAGTCCCTCACACATGGGTATGATTGAACACCTATGGACATGCGCACACAATGCATCACACGCATAATTGTTAACAGACACTGGCTTGCAATCAATACCTGTATGGCTGCCGCAAACTCCTCCAGAGTCTCGTTGACATGTCGCGCCGAGCTCCACTGATGACCCCTCACAGACACCGTAAACTTAACCTTCTCAACAACTAGACCTCCACCAGTTCCGGCTACTGCCCCTCCCCCTCCACTCCCACCATTTGCAGCAGCAGTAGCGACAACAGGCGCCGGAGCAGGCTGATGCATCGCACCAACCGCCCCTGCAGGAGCACCATTACCATTAACGTTAACGCTTCCCTCGCGCTCACCGCCTACCATCGCTCACCCTCGCTCGCACACTAGCTACAAAACCGGGGGGCCACAAAACCTCTGGATCCAACGCTCAACCGATGATGATCTCTCACAAAGGGGATACAACGACAATTGGAGGCAACCTAACAGTTGGAGTTCCGCATGAGAGATGAGTGCGACTGTCGGGTTCCAATGGGTGCAGGGAGTGAGGGAGTGGTAATTATGCTGCTGCAGCCGCGTATCAATTGGGCGTCCAAGCAAGAGTGCGATGCCACCACATCGGCGCTGCGAGATGATCAGGCAAGGCAGAGGAGAGCCATGCAGCCGCTGCAAACAAGCGTAGAGCGTTTCGGAGACAATATGCTAACGTCGGGGTTTGCATGGGCGCAGCCAACACTGGCGCGCTCCTGCCTTTTAGGTGGTTGGCTCTTCACGCTCCACCTGCCCAGGCAGCTACCCTGCCTGCCCGGCTCTGTCGGGGCCCATCCACACCGCCAGAACATATGGTTCTGAAGATCTCGTTGATTGGGTTCTGAAATCTATCCCCTTGGGAGATGTGCGAGTGCCGGGGGCCGCGTAACTGCATTGCACGGAGTTTTCACGGTTCGTCTTCCCAAAGGTGGCAAGTCCTTACGACGCACTCCAAAGGACCAGCGCTGTGACAGCAGCCGTCGCGAGCCTTGGGGAGCACGGGGGAGCGTGAGGGAACGTGAGGGAACGTGAGGGAGCGCACACGGTGGCAGGTTTAGGGAGGACGAGAGGCCAGGTGCGCCCTGGAGCTGGGCCTAACGGTAATTGGAGAGGCTGAATCTAATGGGATTGGAGGGGCACGATAGACCAAGCAAGGATTTCATTTTCGATTTTCTTAGGTGCTTCTAGGAATTTGTTCTAACTTGAACAAAAAGTCAACATTTTGATAAGTTGTAACACCATATTTATTAATTTGGGAAAAACAGGTGTCCCACTTTGTACTCCACCTTAAAGCCAAAAAGTTACCTGAAACCAGATTCAAAGGTATTAGATTTAGTATGAGCCACTAAAATTTTTTCCCTCGCAAAGTTCTCCTCTCAGGTGAGGACACGTATACAAAAGAAAGTGCTGAGCTTGGTTTTAGGAGGCCTCCTAAAACCTTCAGATCAAAATTTGAAAGTCCCAAAATGTCTCGTTTTTCCCAAATTAACGAATATGACATTATTGTACTAATTCTTTTTGAATTGTAACCGTATAAAATCAAACTAGACATGTTAGAGATCACATTAGAAAAGAAAACACAACAATATTTCTTATGGGTTGAAAGATTATAATAGAGGTAGTCACGGCACTTTCTTACGTTGGTTTAGAGAATGAGAACTCAGTGGTGGCGCGTCGCTAGTGGCTGCGGGAGCTTCAGCCAGGATTAGCATGTGAAACTTCTGAGCCTCCCATTCTTCTCCTCTGGAGGTGAGAATGAAGTGGAGAATGACTTAGCGTGTGAATTTCTTACCATGGTCTACTCATTTTCCTTGTTGGTGAATTGCTTTTCATGCTAGCTATTTTTGCTTCTCCAATCATTGACTGTGCTACCTTTCTCTAAGTAAACTATTTTCCATTCTCCATTTTCATTCTCCAAAACACACAAATAGGAATGTCATAGCATCTTCATGAAGAACGAGCTTCTATTGGCTCCTCCTTTCTCTCCACAACTTCTCAATCTCCATTCTCTCTCCATTCTCAAAAGTGCCGTGACTACCTCTAATGATTGATCATGAAGGTGTTAAAATTGTAGAAGTGATTTGAGATCTTTCTATGTTCTTTTCTCATGTCAAATTTGAAAATTTGGTCATCAAAAAAATATGAGGTTAAAGGGCCTAACATGCATAACCCCAATCAATTTATGATTTCTGAAAATCTACTCTACAATTTTATTAAATGAATTTCTAATGTGATTTTTCCTCAAAGATCTAGTGTATTTGAGGCTCATTCCCAAGAGCCCTCAATACTACATAAAATCAAGATTGCAGTGGACACATGTGCACAAAATCTTGAATAGAAAATTTATAATCAATCATTTGCAAAATCAAATTGTTGAAGCTAAAACTAGACTTCAAAAAGATTCTTTCAAAAAAATAAAGCACTAAAAATAGTAAATTGGTTAGATTTTATTTAACTTCAAAATTTGATTGAAGACACATTCTGTCCTCAATGTCATTTTGGGTTGAAGCAATCCAAAGCTATTTTCATTCAAAAATAATTTCATGTTGGAGGAAAATCCATTTATTCATTCAAAAACATGTATTTTCATTCTCTTCTGATGTTTAATTATGGGCAAATTGCAACAATCTGGTTCATATTCTTTTCCATATGAATAAAAAAATTTGCACCAAGTGCAATATCCTATAATATTTTATTGAACAAAAAGTAAAAGGTGAGAAGTATATTTTCACTATTTTTAACTAAGTATGACAATAGTTGCATCTCAGAGAGTGCACTATATCAAATTTTCATGGATACCTTGCTTTCAAGGCCCTATTAGAGGGGGGCTATGTAGGTAAATTTTGTGTATTTTCATAGGGCTATGTTTAGGTAAATTTCTAGATTCTTAAGATTAAATGAACCCTATGCTTCATTATAAAAAATAAATTGTGATATTTTAGGGTACCCTATTTTCATTATAAAGACATGTATTGGACAAACAACACAACTTTTAGAGCTCTAGAGTAACAGGATAAGGAAACCCCACCCAGCCTCTTGCAAAGACAAGTAATACCCTAAACCATCATGAAACTAAATTTCATCCATAATTTTGAACCACAAATTTAGCTTTTCATCCTCCCCTTGTACCGCCACGTGTAGTATAGAGAGAGCGCCACCCATTGTAAACCCTAGAATAGTTGGCAAATAGGGCTCATTGGAAACTTGCTTTGGATTCTACGGATACATTTAATACTAAAACCTATACTAGACCCTACCCTATTAATACTAAACCTATACCAGACCCTACTCTATTATATTCCTGGATTTTTGTTTTTAATAAAATAACCCTATTGTAGAATTAAAAAATATATAAAACTCATTAATATAAAATACCCTTTGTTATTTATAAAGACCATATACACATTACAATGACCCTTATTTATTTTGAAGGCATGTCAAAAATTTAGGACCAAAGCAATTAAAATAACCCTTCATTCAATTGCACGTGTTTGTAAATAGAATGGGGTGTGCACTCCCCAAGAGTTGCATGAGCCATTGGTACTCATTAACCCCTAAATGCCTAAGAGACCATTTTTTGGTTGCTGTCCTTTTTTGCAAGCTGCCCAAAACAAAAAAATAAAGTGAAAAAAAAAAAACAAAAAAAAAAAAAAAATCATATAGGAAAGCAAGTCTACTTTTAAACCTGGTTTGAATCATGTCAATCCAAGAGATTTTTTCAAAGATAACCTCTCCATCAAAAATATTGCATTTTGAACTTTCAAATAGAATGTCTATTTTTAACCAATCCTATCAAATTTTAAACTTTGTAAATAAAATTTGTAATTTTGATGAATATTAAATGGTAATTGCTTCTAAATTCATCAAATAAGAGTACAAAACTTTTTTTGAATGCTTGACTCTAGGAATAATTACTAACTTACTAAGCATCATGATTTTTGTTTTCTCTTTTGAAAAAAACTTCATTGAAATTACAAAAATATCGTTTTAGAATGCATTTATGTTTTGCACTTACCTCCTTGGGCACCTTAGGGATTAAAGACGTAATCATGTAAAGACTTTAAATGACTCATGTGACAAACCTTTGTACGGTAATGGTTGTTCACTTGTTTGCATGACATTTTTTTTTTTTGGAGGTTTAGCCTTATATGATCGTAAGCTAATTTTAAACTCAATGTGGTCTTTTAAAATGCATTTTGTTTTTGACTATATATTTCTATGATATGAATATTTGAATCGAACTAAAATATTGATTTTATAAAAAAATGTTGTTTCTATATTGTTTTGAAATTAAATGACTAAAGTATATTTTTAAATGAATAAAATTTCTTAAAATATAATGAATAAAATTTCTTAGAATATTTATTTTCTATTTATTTTGAAGTTTTTGTAAAAAGTAAACACATTAACATGTTAACAATGCAATATTATGTAATTTGGGAAAAAATGCAACGTTGAGACTTTTGGATTTTATGTTCTTGAAAGAGCATTCAGTAAATAGTAAATACTCTTCCAAGAACATAAGATCCAAAAGTCCCAATTTTGTACTTTTTCCCAAATTTCTTAATGTTTTGTTTATTGAAATGGAACTTGGATTTTTCTTGAGTAACTATTGTATTTTTTACACCAAAATAAATCTTTTAATTTAAAAGAAAAGTCAAATTCGCCATTGTAAGCTTATGTTTAGCCTTTCTAGTTTGTGCGGTTAATTGATAAAATCTATAAACTATTTTGTAGCGAAGCTAAAAATATATTGTCAAGCATATGATCAGCGTAGACTAAAAAATTGGGGTTAGTTCTACACAGAAAAACATAAAAGAACCTCAAATAAAATATACAAATTTCACTCTATAATATTTCAAGCAGGTATAAATTTTGCATCAACAAGCTCTTTAATGTATCTTCCTAATTTACTCTAAAGTGAGAGTAAATCCTACCCATACAACGACCATGAAAAAAATAAATGTGATTTGATTGAATTATCAATTTCATAATTAAAAACCAAAATCCATAAGCAATACAAGTTTTAGGTAGAACAAGTGAAATCTTTTAGTTCAAACTTTGAATCCTCTAGTTTTTTTAATTAGAAATTGGAATAATTTAATAGTATTTAGATATTCATTCTAAAATTTGTGATATTAATTTGCAATAATTTTTTATTTTAAAAATATAAATTGGAGGTGTATTAAAACAAAACAAAAAAATTCTTTTTACAGTCTTTTTGAATGTCTTATTTATATTTTTGAATTTTTTCTTTAATTAATTATGTTTACTAGAATTTTTTTGATATACATGTTTATTTTTGTTTTTACTGTAGATGGTTTTAGAGAATGAAAATCTTAACATCATATTTCTTCACAAGAATCTTACTTATATTTCCATCATGTGTAATTTTGAGCTTTATGCTTTTATTTTAGGTAGAACAGAAAAAAACCGATGTAGCATTAGTCCAACATTGCCTTTAATCCCATATTTGTTATAATGATAGTATTGGGACCTCTCAAAATAGTATTAGGGATAATAAATAAAATAAATGGGTTCTTACTTAGATCTATATTACCTAAATTGACTAGTGTAAACTAGAAATTTCCATTAAAATGAGAGTTTTGCAAAGAAGGAAACACTGTCCAACACATGTTGCATTGTACTATACCAAGAATTTTGGATTTTTAATATAGAAATAAATACAAAATATCCAGGAAAATTTATATTAATACAATGCAAAAGTGGCATTATACATATAAATATCATGAACACATAATCAAAATATGTACTCTTGAGTAAAAGTGAAATTAAAAAACAACTTTCACTTTTGCATCAAAGCATAAAGTAAACATAAATACCACACTATTTTATAAAGTTAACTAGCCTAACAAATTTCATTATAAGCACCGCTATGCTTAAATTAAGTCATATTCGTTATAATGAGATAATGGGGACATCTGAAATTAATATTATGCATTATCAAAAACATTGACTAACCAAGTATTGGTATCTTTTTAGTACAATATCATTAATAAAAGTATGCAAGAATAATAATTTCCATTACATTGAGATGTAAGCACATACTAAACATCATCCAACAAAGGTTGCAAAAACGTGATATCAATAAATAAGTGCACTCAACAAACAAATCGGTACATAATGTAATATGTACATGATATTGTTTAAACTGTAATTGCAATAGAAATATCATTGACTCGTTACAACAATTTGTATATCCAATACACATTACAAAAAACAATCAACCCTCTATTATATTATCAAAGCAAAGTTCAAACTTACATACTAGAGTACCACTTCAATGTAATTAACCTATTTAGCCTTGGTACAACTGTTGCTACTCCAATAAATTATAGGAAGCCAAGCTTTTGTTAATGACTTGAATTTGAGCAGTGGGAATTTTAATCATGCACTCAATTGTGCTTCTTTTTATTCTTGACTTCCATGTCGTCATCAATGCTGTTGTATCTTTCCATAACGGCGGTTTGCTCTCATCAATTTTCCAATGTAGACCTCTTGCATCATCCCATCTAGTGTAGTTATCTTGAATATCTTGATCTTGCAATGTTGGACGGAAATATTGAATTTGGACATAGTTTGGTTTCTCCGAGTTTGAATTGGGGTTTGATAAAGCCCTTGCAATCCACACTAGTCGAGTATTGCCATCACTAGGTCGTACTACGACTAAATATCCTTTGTACAAGTCCCGACCCACTCTAAAGGACAAAAGTGGACGACTGCGCAAAGGGCCTACGTAAGCGTCATCTTCTCCAAAGTCTTCAATGTCTTTGCCATTGTTTGCAATTTGATCTACCATAATTGCCTCAACCCGACTAGATGGCCAAAACCCATCCTTCAAAATCATACCAATTGGTAGGGGTTCTAGCAACGCTTCTTTAACCGCTTGCCAATATTGTACTAAATGCTTAAGCCGTCTCTTAAACTCCCTAGTGACATCTTCATTGCACATATTCTCCCAATATTTTTGAAACCCAGATTGACCTTTTTGAATGTCATCCATATTTCTCATAGGACTCTGAGTAGCTGCTTGTGGTATCTCACGAGGCCATAGACTTCTCCCTTCTGAGTCTTCCTTCCATAGTTTAATGCCTTTTCCATCCTCTCCTAACCACTTTGGATCGCTACAAAGAAGTTTATACGTCATGACCAAACAACCATTGGAGTCTAGGTAGAACTTCACTTGTTGTGGCCTCGTGTGACCTACAAGAGTCTCATCACGGTCATAATATTTACTAGCAATGAAACCCTTGAAATCAGGAACTTCCTCTATGAGGTGAGGGATAACAGGAATAGATTCTAAATCCATGAAGGACTTCATAAGTGCAAGAATGGTAGGATAATTTCTTTCTTTAAGAGCATGCTCCATCTACCAAAAAATGCATCAATGTTGTTATGCATATGACCCACTATCATGAAATTAACAAAGACCTCACAAAATATATTTTTTGCAACAAGTAAGGACCAAAAATAAAAAACAAATCTATTCTTATTGTCCCCGGTTGCATTGTCCATGTGTACTTGCAAAATGGGTGGTAACGCTACTGCCGGGACTAAATTCTCAAGCTCTGGCGATAACGATCTTTCGCACATTTTAGCTCCAGATAACATTGCATCAAACAAAGGCAATGACTTTGAACCCACAAACAACTCTCTCAAAGACGTCTCTGGCGGTATCTCCAAATCCCGTAATAGTTTGGCCATGGACCCAATGGTGTAGTTCAAATCATGTGAGAATGGGTCCAGGCCATAGTGAGCATAGCAGACGTCACCATGACCATGAGCAATCATGCTGGTTACAGATACTGGCAACTTTATTAAGCCATTGAAATCTTTACTCTTGTGAGAGAAGATCAGAGAAGCCATTTTTGCATGATCCATCTTGTCATGCATGACTGTCAAAATCTCGTGCGGATAAGTATGAGAACGATAGCAATTAGCATAGTAAAACTCTCTCTGCACACAAACATTTGCTAAATGCTTTTGCAACTTCAATGCATACTTAATTGCCTACTGGGTTGTAGTAATAGCACCCTTTAGAAATGAATTAAACTTATTACCAGTAGAACACCTAGCAAAATTGTCCCCATGCCTCTTTTTGTCAAACTCAGAAAAGTTTCTTGATGTAATCTTGCTCAAGTTTGATGTAGAGACCTCTTTCAATCCAAAAGCAACAATTGCTTTGTTGACTCTAGGAATGACATCCTCCCAATTGAATGAAGTTGGCAAAATTTGAGACACCACCTTCTCCCCTGACTTCAAGGTCCTACTACAATGTGGCATGTGATTTGCTGTACTTTCAAGAATGCACCTCACAGTGGCAGTCGCTTGGGCTGTGTGCTTCCTTGTCTTGACCAAGCTAATGTTTCCATGAGGTAGTGCTTGCCTGCCCTCATTTGCATAGCTTTGATAGCGGTAGAACGATGCTTTTGAGACGCCAGCAACATGCAACCGTGCTCACATACATACATCTATCACTAGTAGAAAAGTCAACACAAAATCAACAAAATTTCAACCAAAAATTGTTGATTTTTCTGTGGATTTAGTCTAGTTGATTTGGATACTTTTTTGTTGAATTTTTGTTGATTTTTTGTTGATTATTTATAGTTTTCTGTTAATTTTTTGTTGATTTTCTGTTACTTTTCACGTATTTTATGTTGTTCAATTCTTTTTTTTTTCAATTCTAAAATTCTTTTTTCATGAATTATTTATTTATTTTTTTAAAACAGTGAAATTCTTTTATGGGCCGGGCAGCTGCTCGCACCTCCAGGTAGGGTTGCTGACAATGGGATTTGATCCCCTCACCTCCGAGCTCACCCTCCACAACTCTTCCACATTGCTCACAACTACTAAAGCACGTGCCCACACACATGTGCACAATAGAACCATGATTCTATTTGTACATTAAATGTTCATGTTTTTAGTAACTCAATAGACTTTGGAGGCTATTTCGGCCCATTAAAGGACTTTTTTTCAAAAAACTTAGAACTTAGAAAAGTTGGTAAATGTATTTTACTTTCACTTCCAATAGTTTTTTTTGGATTTCAATCTTTTTATCAAAAGTTATGAGCTAAAATCAGAGAAGGTGTTTAGAAATTTTTAAAAAATTGTTTATTTCCATCCTTTTGATTTTGTTTATAAATTTTTATTGGAATTCACAAATCTCAAAGAGATTGTTGCAGGCAAAGGTTGGATTCATTAATAATTATTATTTAGTGCTAGTTTTTTGTAAAAAGAACCTTATTCTGTTAAAATAGCCTCTATAGTTTGATAGCTTCAAATAATATGAAATGGTGAAAAGTTACGGAATTAAAACCTTGCAATTATAAAATCAAAATTCTATAGACTTTTGAATAGTTTTGGATATTTTTTAAGGGCATTAATATGTGAACCACACCCTTTGAACTATTGTACTACACCCCAAGATAAATTTTAGATTTCTACCATCAAAACTTTGAGTTTGAGAATTTTGAATTCAAATTTGGACTTAGAGACCGTGATATTGTTTAGGACCATAAAAAAAGTTGCAATTCAACAACACCCAATGAAAAAGCTTATCTATTTTTACAAACAAAAGTAAAACTAACAATTTTCTCCGTAACTAAACTTTTTCATTGGGTGTTGTTGAACTGCAACTTCTTTTATGGTTCTAGACAATATCAGTCTCTAAGTCCAAATTTGAATTCAAAATTTTTCAAATTTAGCTTTTTGATGGTAGAAATCTAAAATTTACCCCGGGGTGTGGTATAGTAATTGGAAGGGTGTGGTACACATATCAATTCCCATCTTTTAAAGCTTATAAAAGTATTTTATAAGATTGTTTTTTTTTTTTAATTCATTTGGTTAGCAATAGAAGGAAAAATACTAAAAGTACCCTTTAAGTCTTTCAAAATGTCAAGTTTACGCCGAAAATATTTGAAACATAAAAAATATTCCTTATTTTTTGTAGGAATATCAATTATACTCCTATTATTTTGGAAAAATAATAAAAATGCTCTTCTATTTTGAAATGTTAAATATATCCTTGTGTTATTTGAAATGTAAAAATCACCTTTGCTGTCTTGTAAGAATTTGCATTAAACTATACACTTGGTTATCATATAACACAAAGATATAAATAATTTAAAATAGTTGAGGAGCATTTTTAATACTTTCTCAATATATTAGAAGCATTGTTGATATTTATACAAAAAGGAAAGATATTTTTGGTACTTTTAATCCTTGAGGGACATATATGATTTTTTCAAAGAATTGAAGAGCATCTTTTATATTTGTTTGTAAAGAAATTTTGGTATTTAAAACAACAAAATGTTGTACTTTTTATATAAAATTTTGTTGAATTAGTGAAGTTGTGTCCAAAAATGTCCAAAAGTGTCCAGATCAATAGAAAACTGTTGATTTTTTTGTTGTTATGGTCATGTTTTTACTTGACTTTAAAGGTTGCTAATTTTAAATCTAACCAAATTGTGAAAAATAAAGAAAATAAAACTAGTCAATGTACACTCAAAATTCTAAAAGATTCTGATTTTTTTTCAAACTTCTTTTATTTTTTAAAACTTCAAAACATTTTAATGAAGTCCAAAAAGATTCTAGAAAGATTTCAAAAACAAATGTAAACTATTCTGATAGTTTTTTTTATTAAAAATGACTTTAAAGTATTTTGATGAATTCCAAAAAGATTCCAAAAGGACTCAAATTCAGTCTAAGAGATTCCATTTCTATAAATATTTCGATGTATTTTAACAAATTTCATAAAGATTTTAAAAAGATTCTCAAAGATTTCAAAAAGGTTCTCAAAAAGTCTCAAAGATTCTCAAAGATTTTTAAAATTTCCAAAAAGATTCTCAAAAGATTCTCAAAGATTCTCAAAGTTTCTCAAAGCTTCCAAAAAGATTCTAAAAATATTCTTAAAGATTTTCAAAAATTCTCAAAAAATTTCAAAATTCCTAAAACATTTCCAAAGATTCTTCAAAATTTTCTCAAAGATTCTCAAGGATTCTCAAAGATTCTAAGAAGATTCTCAAAGATTCTCAACTATTCTCAAACACTCTCAAAAATTCTAAAAAACTTGAAAAGATTCCCAAAGATTCCCAAAGATTCTCAAAGATTCTCAAAGATTCTCAAATGTTCTCGAATATTCTTAAAGATTCTCAAATATTCTTAAAGATTCTCAAAGATTCTCAAAGATTCTCATATCTTGAAAAGATTCTCAAAGAATTTTAAAGATTCTAAGAAGATGTTGAAAGATTCTTAAAGATTCCCTAAAGATTCTCAAAGATTTCAATTTTTTGTTGATTTAAATAATGGTGTCCAAATCAACAAAACGTATTTAGTTTTTTACAAGATTATGTTAAATTAGTCAATTAGCGTGGGCAAGTGCCCAAAACAACAAGAAACTGTTGATTTTTTGTTGCTTTGGACAGAGTTTTCTACTAGTGATGGTCCTTTAAGGGTTAAGAGCCAAATTTCTTTTAAATTGGTTTGTCCCCGCTTCTAAATCTTCTTCCTTCCTGCTTCTTTGGTTTACCAAATTTTTTTAAAGCATTTTGTTGCTAGTGCAAAAGATTCTTTCTTCTTGCTTCTATTATTTGGTTTGGTTTTTGCACAATTTTGTTGTAGTTGACTCTAGTTCATCGTTTTGGAAGAGTTTTCTTGTTGCATTTGTCAATGGAGCCAAACAAAATAGCAGAGAGTTCTTATAAAGGAGTAGATGATGCAGTTAAGCAA